>JASPKP010001890.1:2500-5000 GCA_030674155.1 Stramonita haemastoma | reverse complement strand
AGGAGGAGGGGGAGGAGGAAGGAGGAGGAGAGAGGAGGAGGAGGGAGGAGGAGAAGGGGAGGAGGAGAAGGAAGGAGGGAGAGAGGAGGAGAGAGAAGGAGGAGGAGGAGAGAAGGAGGAGGAGAGAGAGGAGGAGGAGGAGGAGAGGAGAAAGAGGAGAGAGGAGAGAGAGGAAGAGAGGAAGAGGAGGTGAGGAGGAGAGGAGGAGGGGAGGGGGAAGAGGAGGAGAAGGAGGAAGAGGAGGAGGAGGAGGAGGAGAAAGGAGGAGGGGAGAGGAGGAGGAGGGGAGGAGGAGGAGGAGGAGGAGGGGGAGGAGGGGGAGGAGGAGGAGATGGTGGTGGAGGAGGAGGAGGAGGAGGAAAAATGTCGTGTTGTATCCCTATCAGTGGGAGTAGTAATGACACTATCAACATTCCTTTTATTATTATTGGCACAGCAATGACCAACATAACAACAGAAGCTCTGTGCACGTGGCCCACTCACCTGCAGCGAAGGCTTGACACACTTCGTAGGCATACATGTCCTCGTCTGTGACTATGACTCTGCACACACACACACACACACACACACACAACACACACCACACACACACACACACACACACACACACACACACACACACACACACACACACAACACACACACCACACACACACACACACACACTTAGGCATGCTGATGAAGATAGAGATGGCTGAAGTAGCTGGGGAACCAACGAGTCTTGGGCATGGCTTTGAAAATCTTAAATGTAGGCTTTTGGCAAAGAGATAGAGGGATGTCATTCCAGATGGACGGAGCAGAAATAGAGAAAGAGCAAAAGAGGATCTGCCAGGGATTCTACACAGGATTTCGGAGTAGGGACTGTCGGGACAGGGGAGTCATGAGCAAAGCTGTCTCTGGAAAAATCCATTCCAGTGGATCCTGAAGTGTGGATTGGAACACACGCACTGCCAGTTTACGAGTTTGAAACTCTTACCTCTGGCTCCTCTTGCCCATTACGGCAACACATTATTGTGGCATAACACAGCTACTTCAGGTGAACACAACACATTATTGTGGCATAACACAGCTACTTCAGTTGTACATAACGCATCATGATGACAGTAGTATAAAGTAGGTTGCTCCAGGATCTTATGTTTTCACAACACATCACAACCTTCAACACAGCACAACACATCACATCAAATCAGATCATGTCACGTCACATCACAACACAACACACCACTCTATGATGCAGAAGTAAAAATTAACTGCCCCATGTTCTTACATTTTCACAACACAAAACAACGCAGCACAACCCAACACAACACAAGGCATCACAACACAACACGGCACATCACAACACACCACACCACACCACAACACAACATAGCACATCACAACACAATACAGCACATCACAACACAACATAACAACACAACGCATCACATCACAACACACAGCACAGCACAACACATCACAACACAACACAACACAACACAACACAGCAAATCACATCACATCACACCACACCACACCACAACACAACACAACACAATACAACACAACACAACATAACGCAACACAACTCAACACAATACAACAAATCGCATCACATCATAACACACACAACACAACACATCACATCACATCACAACACAACACAGCACAACACAACACAACACAACACAATACAACACAACACAACATAACGCAACACAACTCAACACAATACAACAAATCGCATCACATCATAACACAACACAACACAACACATCACATCACATCACAACACAGCACAACACAACACAACTTATCTCAATACAACATAACACATCACATCACAACACAACACAATACAACACTATGATGCAGCAGTACAAAGTACACTGCTCCACGTTCTTACCTCTTCAGAGGAGCGCAGATGTCCTCCTTTGCCTGCAAGACAGACAGACAGACAGACAGACAGACAGACAGACAGACAGACAGACAGACAGACAGGCAGACATTTTTTACATCCGTTATTTGTTGAATTATACAGTTCCATATCAGTACATATCATTATTTCATCATCACAGACATCAACATACATCCGTTACTACTTGAATGATACTGTTCCATATAAAATTATTATCATTACAACCTTAGAGACATTCTGTACACATCCGTTACTACTTGAATGATACTGTTACATCTCGTTCCTGTTCAGTACATCATCACAGACATTTATGCACATTCAGTACTTATTGACTAACACTATTAATTTTTGATATCGCTCCACTCTCTTGCATCATCACAGACATTCACGCACCTCCGTAACTTCTTGAAAGATACAATTACATATCCCTACCTGTATTACACCATCACAATCATTCATGCACATGCGGTACTTACTGAATAATACTGTTACATATCACTCCGGTAGATTACATCGTTACAGACATTCAGTGAGTCATACATATCCATTCCTTCTTGAATAACACTGTTGCATGTTGCTCCTGTCTATTACATCATCACAGAC
>JASPKP010001889.1:7500-22500 GCA_030674155.1 Stramonita haemastoma | reverse complement strand
TTGGCTAAAATTTCCAGGATCTGTACTTATTGTATGTCAACATTTTAATCTTTGTGAACTTGTGCATCAGGATTAGTAATCTGGCTTTGACTATTGTTCCTGTTGCTGCTTACAGGTGTTCTTATTTCATTATTCTTCCACATTATATTGCCTTGACTGTTCATGGTGTGTTCCTATTTTATTATTCGTCCACATTTAATTGCTTTATTGTGAATGATCAAAATGTATGAATACACATGAACATACGAGCAAAACAATAACACCACAAGATTACGAAGACTGTTTCCCATGCTCCACGCCCCATGATCTTGATTCGTTTACCTGGTGTCAGACTGATACTTATATACTATATCAGTTATTCTGTGCTGGACTTGTGCCCACCTGATGCAGTGCTCTGAAAGTGCAGCACACACAGTGACTGATCAGTGCCAGATCATACTCCATCCAGAAAAGATTAGACTAAAATTTTCCAGGATCTGTGCTTAGTGTGCCAACACTTTTAGTCTTCATGCACTGCGCCGATTGTGCATTAGGATTGTAATCTGGCCGTGACTATTGTTTCTGTTACGGTGTTCTTATTTTATAATTCTTCCATATCTTATTGCCTTGACTGTTCAAGGTGTGTTCTTATTTGTGGCGTTCCACCACAAAATGAGTCGCTTAGCACATTACCTAATTTTGCGCTAGGAGCCTTTAAAGGCAGGTGGGGGTCAAGTTGTCGATTTTGAGATTTTGATTGATTATTAAACTAGATCTGTTTATTTACCTTATAAAGGAATATCAAGGCATAATTTTTACTTCTTTTGCTTTTAAATGTGTTTTGAAAATACCAAAGCACTCATTCTGACAACCTGTTACTAAAATAAACTTGCCCGTTTCTCATTTTGTCCCATCGTGCAGTCTATCATTTCAATTTGTAATAATGTTGCACAGAATTGTCCGATTTTCAATCTGTTTTTTGTATTTGATAGCCACTTTATTGCACATTAATAACATGTCAATAACTTAAAATTGACCTCAGGTGCACTCCATCTCATTATGTGGTGGAGCGTCACATTTTATTTTCTTCCACATTTTATTGCATTGACTGTTCAAGGTGATTTAGTATTGTTTTTGCTATCTTCGTACATATTTTTTCATTTTCTTAACCTCTCTTCTTCCTTATAACTGTATCACCCTACTTGTGCTCCAAATTGCTGGTTCTGGTATATTCACGTGTTCTTTCAATTAGATTAGGCAGGATTAACTGAGTTAATATATACATATATATATATATATTATTATATATATATTATATATATATATATATTATTGTGTGTTGTATGTGTTAAATCTATTATTATTATATATATGTAACCAGGTGGTTTTGTGTAGCTCTATGTGTGAGAGCTTGTTGGGCATTTAGTTTAGGATAGAAACAGTTAAACAGATATTTGGTGTGGTCAGAACAGATGAGATCTTCTGTTCATTTTATAAAGTATTGTAGTTTGTTATGAGTATGATATATTTGTATTTTTATATATATTTTATTTTGTTTTTATGATTTTATCGCTAGTGGGATGAGATGAGATATATTTTAATTGTAAACGAGAGAGAGAACTCTACTTTGCATTTTGAACACAAAGGATCGGCCTGACCTAGGAAAGAAAATCTTTAATAACTTTAATAAATCATATTATCTATTCATATTCAGGGATATGATTGTTGAAGGTCCTGATCTCGACTCGATTCAACTCAACCACAGTGAAGATTCTCTATTTTCATCCTAAAGTAGTATTTTCACCTATTACATCATATCAGTATAAGAACATTGAAATCGCGATCGGCAAAAGCAGTTCTAATTTATAAGTAAAGAAATATTTCATATATTGTAGTGTGCGATTGAGAATCATGTGTAATAAACTTTATTTAGATAAATGAAATATAATTTAATTTAGGTTGTAGTAGATCGTAAGGCATACGACGGTTTGAACACGATGATTAGCCTAACGGTCAGCCTAACGCTCGTTCTTTGTTCTAACGAATTTGAATCTCGTGGAACTGAATTTTATAAAATGCAGACATTAAACTATCGATCCATGGTATATTTTGGGTTTATATATGAATGAACATTAGGTTAGATTATGTTAATATAGATAATTTGTATTATTAGAGATTGTTCATTCTTTCGATCTTACGAACTACTACTTCGTAAGCAAGGCTATGTAAGATTGATGCGCACGCAGTAGATCGGGAATTGTGTTTTCGCATCGCTATTTAATTATTAATATCTCATCTCATGGACACTGCTAGCTAATAATATGCATATGTATATAATTTGTGGATTATATTCTTCCTTTTATATTCATTAAGTATTAGGCTCTGCTGGACTCTTAGTGTTTTATTATCGAAAGTTTTAGTACAAACCTGTTAAAAGTGTGTTTACTCAGAGGCTTTAATTGCCTTTAGTTCGCAGTTAGATAGTTGTTGTGCAAAGTGCATTAGTGCATTTTAAAGCTTGTGTTTCCTAGTTTATTTTGATGTATAATATGTTTAGCTTTGTTGCGCGGACAGCGAGATAATCGCTGTTGAAGCCACGTAAGGAAACACAAATTTACTCCATTTTAAGTTCAAAGCGGCCGAATTGTCTGCTGCCGCGCGGTGCTGTCTTTGCAGTCCGTGCGGAGGGTATATATTTAGGGATGGTTAGGCAGACTAGAGAGACCAGGAGAGATAGGTCTGCAGACTATGTTAGACTGGGTTAGACCTGTAGCAGTCCAGCAGAGCACAGGAGGGAGGGGAGAGATGATGTAATAAAGACCAACCTACGCCCAGCTGCTGTTTTCCCCTGAGTCTTCTTTTGCCTGGTTGCTGTGCATTGTTCCTCTACCTTCCCTGTCCTCTATCCTTGCTACCGGCTCATCACATATATATATATATATATTATTGTGTGTTGTATGTGTAGTGTTTATTGATTTATTCCTTCTTAATCCATTTCATCCTTTACCCAATCAAGTGCTCACTCAACTCCCCCCTATTATTACTCTTCAACTTTAACTTTTCTTCATCTTCACCAAATTTTGCACACATATCACATTTATCACTAAACTAACTAACTGATGTATTCAAGACATACTTCATGGCCCTCCAAGGATGGATTACGCATCTGCCACCTAAACATAAACCATGCAGTAAATAAAATCAAAGATATTTCAACACTCATCACAAATCAAGGCAAACCATTTCACATACTGGGTCTTTCTGAGTCAAGAATTTCAAAACATATAACAGACACGGACATATATATTCCAGGTTACAAAATCCTATGAAGAGATCCACAGCATTCCAAAGAAACTGGGATCTTAATCTATATTAGTGAATCAGTAACATTTAAACATCTTCCCCATCTAGAATGTCATGAAGTAGAGTCTATCTGGATTGAAGTTTCTGTAAAAGGTACATCCCCTATTGTAATCGGGTTTTGTTACAGAAATCCATCAGAAAGAACAAATTGGACAGACAAATTTGACTTCATGATGAATGAAGTCCTATTAGAATCAAGGGAAGTAATCTTACTGGATGACTTCAATACTGACCTAGCAAAAGTACACAATCAATGGACCCAAATTACAAACTCACTCAATCTTCACCAATTAGTCAATTCACCCACAAGAGTCACATCAAATTCAAGCACAATAATTGATCACATTTACGTATCTAACCCTAAAAACATCATAGAAACATGTGTCCCTGTCTATAACTGCAGCGATCACTATCCAGTCTGTGCCACATGGTCAAAAAAAAGGAACAAAAATTCCCAAACCTGGACATAAAACTATAACCTATCGTTCATTCACAAAATTTGATGAACAGCTTTTTCTCCTAGAACTATGCAAGTCCATACTCTCGGAAACATTCAACATTACTGATCCAGACTTAGCTATTGAGTTCTGGATAAAGACATTCACTGAAATCTATAACAAACATGCCCCACTAAAAACCATTAGAATCAAACACGTCCCCAAGCCGCCTTGGCTCACAAAGGAACTAGAGGAAGCATGTTATCTTAGAGGTTTTCTAAAAGAACACAAATATTATGAGGAATCAAAAAAATTAAGAAATGCCATAATCTCACAAAAACGGCAGGAAAAAAAGAAATATTTCCAAGACTTACTATCTTCCAAACAAAATTCAAAGACAGTATGGCGAGCAATAAATCAAATAACTAACAATCAATCATCTTCCAAATCAAATGTAATCAAAGACATCTCTGCTGAAAAACTTAACCACTTCATCAATGTTTCTTCTAACGTAATCAGCAATGATAACTCAGAATCCAATGACCTCAATAAATTAAAACAATACTGCCAAGAAAAGCTTATACCTTCAAAACTTCACCTACCATTCATGTCTGTTTAATAATAATAATAATAATACATGGAATTTGTATAGCGCTATATCTTGTAAAAACAAATCAAAGCGCTCTGTTTCAGAGGTCTATAACTATCTGACTCACCTCACAAACAATCAAAAACGCGTGGTCTTGATGGAATAGACAGCAATATATTAAAATTATCAGCTCCAGTTATCACAGACACACTAACATATATATACAACCTCTGCCTTGATAAGAACTATTTCCCCAATGCCTTCAAATGTGCTAAAGTGATCCCCATCTACAAGTCTGGTGATACCTCAGATCCTTCAAACTATAGACCAATCTCTATTATACCTATCCTTTCAAAACCCCTGGAAAAACACATGAATAAACGCTTAGTCCATCATATTGAAACAAATAACTTACTTCATCCTTATCAGTCTGGATTTAGACAAAAGCACTCATGCCATACAGCACTAATCAGTCTTGTAGACAATTGGCTATCAAACATTAATGACAATAAATTTTGTGGAGTATTATTTGTTGATTTCAAAAAAGCATTTGATACAATTGACCACAAACTTCTCCTTAAAAAGCTAGACCTGTATAACATTTCAACAAAAACCATACGACTACTAGATTCCTATCTTACAAACAGGCAACAGTGTGTCTCAATAGCTACATCAACATCCAAACTAAAAACCATTCATTATGGAATACCACAGGGATCCATATTGGGACCAATTCTCTTTTCATTATACATAAATGACCTCCCTTTACATATCCATTCCAAATGTGAACTATTTGCTGATGACACAACCATACATACGAGCCATAACAACATTGACCATCTTGCAACCATATTACAAAAAAGCACTGACGAACTTGTCAAATGGACAGAACAAAACCACATGTCTATTCATCCCCAAAAAACAAAATGCATGCTTATCACCACCAGACAAAAGCAACAGAATTTATCACATAAACTGTTTAAAATCTACATAAAAAATGAAGCAATTGAACAAACCTCTCACCACAAAGTACTAGGAGTAACAATTGATGAAAATCTCAGCTGGTTCTACCACATATCTCATCTATGCAAATACTTGTCCCAAAAAGTTTACCAGTTGACTAAAATTAAACACTTTCTTGACTTCAGCTCAAGGAAACTGTTCTTTCAAGCTTATATACAATACTCAATAGACTATGCAGCAACCTTGTGGGATTCTGCCAGTGCAAATACCATGAAACCGTTACTTAGCCTGTATAAACGTGGTCTTAAACTGGTCCTATTGAGAAAACAACCTTGCAAGAAGTGGACTATAATCAGTTGAATATTCTTCCCCTACACCAAAGACTAAAATATAACAAAGGCATCATGATGTTTAAGATAATGATAGGAAATGTCCCCACACCCTTAAAAGATAATTTCCCAAAAAATCATTCCAGAAATATGGAAAAGCCAAGTGTCCCAATCCCAAGAATAGACTTGTTCAAATCTAGTTTACTATACTCAGGTCCTACCCTGTGGAACTCCCTTCCTGATTCAATTAAACAGCACCAATCATTAACAACCTTCAAAAATCACCTCCTAAACCACTTAAAACATCAAAAATAACAAACCACACTCCCCCCTCTCCCCCCTCTGTGTGTGTGTGTGTGTGTGTGTGTATATGTGTGTGTGTGTGTGTGTGTGGGGTGTGTGTGTGTGTGTGTGCGCGCGCGTTTAAATGTTTCACATATATCTTACCATTGTATCATTGTAGCTGATTTTTAAGACTGATTTTCACTATCCCACTTGTTATGTAATAAAGATATCTAGCATCCTTATCAGTAGCCTACACTTACAATCTCTCTCTCTCTCTCTCTCTGAATGTCTCACCTATTACCATCCATTTTTATTCATATCTTGTACTCCCTTTTTGATAATCACGTGTGACGAATGTAATTGATTTTATGTAAAATTTTAACTAATGATTGTTAAAAAAAAAAAACCTGAATAACTTTGTCCATTACTACATATATAATTAGAAACATAAATTTTATGATGTAATCATAAGATTGATATGATATTAGGGTATATATATCCCAAAATATGTGCCTTACAGTGGATAGAGTATTCGTGTATCCTTTGTGATTTTACTCAGAACTCAAGGCATATATTTCCCTTAGAATGAAGTTTATTGATGAAATGTGTCAGAACCGGTGAAAATGTGTGTATGTTGTGTGTGTGTGTGTGTGTGTGTGTGTGTGTGTGTGTGTGTGTGTAACCCCCCTCACAAAACGTATTTTTGTGTTTGGCGTTACTAAGCGTTAGGTTCAGTAACTCCCTTGTAGAGTTGAGTGATCGCCCCTTAAAAAAGAGTGCCTATCAGGATACTTCTGTTTTTTAAATCTCACTTCCTGCCTGGGCCTAGTGAGGGAAAGACGCGTGACAGATACTCGCTTCTCGCTGAGTCTAGATGTTCCCCATTAAGGTGGGTTTATTTCGTTAATTTTGTTTTTGATCAAACTATCTGTTTAAGCAAATTTCAGCTTAATTCAGAATAGCTTTGGAAGGTTCATGAAATCTATATGTTTGATTTAATTTCACAGGCTTTTAGCCTGTGAATTAACAGTGAACCGTAAGTGATTGTTTCGAACAAAGAAAGCGTGGGGCAAATTTTGGCGCGTCATGGTCTTTGTTGTAAGATTAATTTTTGGTAGGATACTGTTCAGTTATTAAAATGCTGGAAATATTCTAGTATGACTTTACACTACAAATGTATGGGTGTGAAGGACTACTTAATTTTTGTAATGATTTTATCACTACGAATTCCGACGTATTTGTGATATATTGTTTAGGAAATTCAAACAGTTGAAATATTAGTGGGGGCATTAATTTAATTTGAGAGGCTTTTAGCCTGTGAATTAACAGTGAGACCTAGTGGTTGTTTTGAACAAAGCATGTAAATGTTAACACAGTTATGGTTTTTGTTGTATGTTTAATTTGTGGTAGAATATTGTTCAGCTATTATTAAAATGCTGGAAATATACTAGTGTGGCTTTACACTACAAATATATGGGTGTGAAAGCCTACTTGATGTTCAAAATGATTTTTATCACTAAGAATTCTGATTTATTTGTAATAAATCATTTAGCAATTCTAAAACAGGTGTAATGGCATTGGAATGTCATTGTGGACATTTATTTAAAATAAATTAGTCCTTCTTATTAATGTTGGCACAGTTTCATAGGATGGACCATCATCTGTCCTAAAGTAAATGAGATATGTTGGGATGCTTGCACAGTTTCATAGGATGGACCATCATCTGTCCAAAAGTAAATGAAACGTAATACTAACTACTAAAATTATGTAATAATTTTAGAGGTGATGTTAGATTGTTCTGAGAATATTTAATTCTCACGAGAATGGCAAACTGGATAGGGTGAAAGTACCTTTTGGTAATTGAGCTTAGTGTTGTAAACAAGCTCAGTGATGGATTGTTTTGTGGTGATGTTTTTTACATTGTATGTTCTTTTGATTACAGGAACATCGTTTTTTTCTGTCACCTTCTCCTCACACCATCATCCCCCTCCCCACTCCTTCCATCTGTGCCTAAACTAAGAATGAGCCATTGATTCTAGGTGTTTGGAACTGAACTGAATATATATTTTGTGTTTTTTAATTGTACTTGTAGTACAATTAGTCATTGGTGTTTTGTGTAATGTGGTAGTGTTGTAGGTTGTGTTGTGGAATATATGTGGTAAACCCAATTTGCTCGGTCTGGAGTCGCATTGAATGAATGGTGTTATTTGTCACGTTCAGTGTATTCAGTGTGGCTGCTGAGTGAGTTGAGGTTAAGTAATTTCACTTTATCTACTTTCCTACCCCTTCTATATTTTCTTTTCCCTCTATTTTTCTACTATCCTCTTTTCTATCCCCCCTTTATCACTCCCCGGCCCATAAGTAGCTGAGCCCTACTCTTCTTTAGGGTTGCTGAAGAAACTTAGGAATTATTCTAGGACTCTTAAGATTTCCGGTACCGAATTAGGCCGAACGGGAATTAGAGTGGCGACTTAGATAATTCCAGTGTAGGACCCTCTACATGTGAGTGTGTATGTGTGTGTGTGTGCGAGCGAGCGTGGTGTGTGTGTGTGTGTGTGTGTGGTGTGTGGTGTGTGTTGTGTGTGTGTGTGTGTGTGTGTGGTGTGTGTGTGGTGTGTGTGTAGTGTGTGTGTGTTGTGTGTGTGCATGTGTGTGTGAGTGTGTGTGCATGTGTGTGTTTTGTGTGTGTGTGTGTGAGTATATGTTTGTGTGTGTGTGTGTGAGAGTGTGTTTGTGTGTGTGTGTGTGTGTGTGAGTGTGTCTGTGTGTGGTAGTGGTGTGTGTGTGAGTGTGTGTATGTGTGTGAGAGTGTGTTTGTGTGTCTGTGTGTGTGTGTGTCTGTGGGTGTGTGTGTCTGTGTGTCTGTGTGTGCGTCTGTGCATGAGTGAGAGTGGGTGTAAAACATTATCCGATTGAAAAAAATGTTATGCCTTTTTTTTTTTAAACATCTAGGATGTTTTATGTTGTTTTTTTATCATTTTTTATTATAATTTTATTGGTAGTATGTCTCCCCCCCCCCCCCCCCCCTTCCTCCAATAAGGATGCTAGTTTTTTTTTTTAATTCCCCTTTTATCCAAATGTATGATTTATATCACATGTATAACTTTTGATAAATAGTGGTGGATTGATGTTTTCGGTTGTTTATTTCATTTTGTTCTCTTGTTTGCTCCTTATCTACTAACGCTTTTCTTTTCTTCTATAATCAAAATCTTTTATTGTGACTTCTGACTTTTGTCTTCTGAAAGAGTGCATTTTATTATCTTATCATATATAGTGTCCTTTATTCTTGTGTGTTGTTTGGTACTGCGTAAAGTCTTATTGTTTAGTATATTTTCAACTTGATGTATCCCTGAAAAGGGCAGGGACTGGATGTAAAAAAGCACACGAGTGCTTATCTATTATCCTCGAATAAAAGACTTTGCCTTGCCTTGCCTTGCCTTGCCTTGCCTTGCCTTGCCTTGCCTTGCCTTACCTTGCCCTCGACTGTTCCTTGCAAGATGGTTTTTGCTAGGGTGTTGTGTCTTGTGGTGTGACCAAACCACATCAGCTTTCTCCTCTTTATGGTGGAGAGCAAAGGCTCTTGGGGGCCCACACGCTTTTTGATTTTTCGTTCACATACTTATTGGTCTTGTGTTCTTTGTATGATATTTTCAGGAGTCTCCTGTGGCACTTGTTCTCGAATGCTTGGATTCTCCTCTCTAACTCTGCTGTCAGAGTCCATGATTTACAGCCATATAGGATAGATATCACAAGGGATTTGTAGAGGTGGTATTTGGTGCAGAAGCTGATGTTGCTTCTGATTATCCTCTCGAGTCTGATTAGAGCAGATGTTGCTGTTGCAATGCGAGCTTTCACTTCATTGTTTGATGTGCCATCTTTTGTTAGGATGGAGCCTAAGTATTTGAATTGGCTCACCTCTTCCAGTATTTCTCCATTCATCTTTATTTCAGTGATGTCATTACTCACGCTGTTGACCATGATCTTCGATTTCTCTGTACTGACCTCCGTGCCGTATGTGCTCGCTCGATCTGTTAGACTGACTGTGAGGATTTGCAGTTCTTGTTTGCTGCTGATCATGAGGTCAATGTCATCTGCAAATCTGAGGTTGCAAAGGGGTCTTCCACCAATGGAGATGGAAGTTTGGTGGTTTTGCAGTGTCTCTGTCATGATGTTTTCGAGGACGAGGTTGAAGAGTACAGGTGAGAGAAGGCAGCCCTGGCGGACCCCAACCGTGGTCTTGAAGAACTTGCCCACGTGATTGTTCATGAAAACTGCACTTCTTGCGTTCTCGTACAGAGCCTTGATGACTTCAATTAGGCAGTTGTCAATGTTGAAGTGCCTGAGTACTTGCCAGAGGCCGTCATGCCATACCCTGTCAAAGGCCTTTTTGAAGTCTATGAAATTGTGGTACAAGTCTTTTTGGTGTTGGAGATGCTTCTCTATCAGAATTCTCAGATTGAAAATTTGTTCCATTGTGCTGCGTTTTGGTCTAAAGCCCACTTGTTCTTCTGCCAGGAGTTTTTCCGCTTGGTTTTTCAGTCTGTTGAGGACTACCTGCAGCATGATTTTGCTAGGATGGCTTATGAGACTGATGGTTCTGTAGTTCTGGCATTGATTGAGGTTTCCTTTCTTTGGCAGGGGTATTACAAGAGACTGTCCATTCTTTTGGCCATTCTTTGGTGTCGTGGATCTTCTGACAAAGTTCTGTGAATCACTTGCTGTTTCATTCCCTCCATTTTTTATGAGTTCAGCTGGGATGCTATCGATTCCAGGGGACTTCCCCTTCTTCAATTGTTTAATAGCTGTGTCTACTTCACACCTTAGTATTGGTGGGTCTTTATCTTGGTGTTCAGGGGGGTTGTCAGAAACTATGTTGGTATCTGCGCATAGTGGGTAGTTATACAATCCCTCACAGTATTCTGTCCAGCGTTGGAGGATAGCATTGTTTTCCGTTAAAAGATTTCCTTCTTTGTCTTCAATGACAGAGGCTGTAGGCTGTGTGGTTTTAGTTAGTGCTTTCAAGGTGTCGTAAGCTGTTTTTCTGTTTCCCTTGGCCATTTCAGCTTCGATGTTGTTGCATTGTTCTTCTATCCACACTTCTTTGGCTTCTCTCATCTTTATCCTCACTTCTTTGTGGCTATCCATGTACTTGTTGTTGGCTTCTTGACTTGTGAACTTTTGTTTCTTAAGTTCTCTTCTTTTGTTGCAGAGGTCAAGAACCTCCTTTGTCACCCAGGGTTGTTTCTTTGTTCTGCTTCTGCCTAATGTTTCTTCTGCTGCTGTCGTTAGCACTTCTTTGATGTTGTTGGCTAGTGTGTCACATCATTGTCGATGGCTGTGAGTGCGGCGAACTTTCCTCCAATGTTGGCTTGGAAGATCTCAACCACTGTTGGGTCTTTGAGTTTTTCCAGGTCGAATCTTATGTGTGAGCTTTTTGGCTGTTGTTTTGCTTTCAGTTTCAATCTGATGGTGGTAAGTACAAGGTCATGGTCACTGCCAATGTCAGCTCCTGGGAATGTTCTTGTGTTTGCCTTGTTTATGCTGGATTTGAATCTTTGGGGTGACAGAATGTAATCAATTTGATTATGAATCAGACCATTTGGTGAGTGCCAGGTTGATGTTCTAGATGGCTTGTGAGGGTGGAGAGTGTTAGCCAGAGTTTGTGCTTCATTGCAAATTCCAGCAGCCGCTGTCCTCTCATTTGTTTCTCCCAGTCCAAAGCATCCTGTGGTTCCTGCCCAGGTGTCATAGGCATCAGGTCCCACCTTAGCATTCCAGTCGCCATCCACAATAAGAATGTCTTTTTGGGGCGTTTTGGAGATGACGTTTTCAAGTTCTTCATAGAATTCTTCTATCTGGTCATCATCGTAGTCAGATGTTGGAGCATACACTTGGATAATGGTGAGATTCTGGGGTTTTGCAGAAACTCTGATTGAGATGAGTCTGCTGGATACTGGTGTGCAGCTGATGATGCTTGACACAATCTCTTTCCTAACAATGAAGCCTACTCCGTTTTGATGTAGTTTCTCTTCTCCGCTGTACCATATCTTGTGGCCGTCTTGCATGGTTGTTTCTCCGAAGCCAATCCATCTGACTTCTGCAAGCCCTAGGATGTCCCATTTATATCTCTGTAGTTCATGTGTGAGTTCCTGTACTCTTCCTGTTTGATACAGAGTCCTTACATTCCATGTACCAATGATTACCCCTTTAGCTGGAAGCTTTAGAGTTGGTTCTGCCCCAGTAGCACACTTGTCACTCCCACCCTGGAGGCTTGCAGTGGGTAGCGCGGTCGTTGTTGATCCAGGCCTCGACTGATCTGGCATGTCTTTCTGTTTTGTTTTTCTCATCATGTCCTTGCAGTGGGCTTGAGGAAGCTTGGTGGCACCCATCTCCTCTCCAAGACTCCTACTGGTGTGTAAGAATGCACCAGCCCCTCACAACGTTTCACCCGCAAGTAGTGTATAGCATCATCCAAAGGGGTTTTATCGAGAATGGAGTCTGTACTAGATGAAAAATCCTATCAAACAGGAATACAAACCTGGGTCATCAGATTGCCAACTAAATATCTGACCACTAGGCTTGTACAGCATGCAACTTTGAATCTAATGTGTAACATTCCCTACAACATCACACAGTGAACAGGGATATTTGAACACAATATTAATCATGTTTGAAATCATCTACACACATTTGAATAGATATAACATGTAGTTAAAGTCTTACTGTGATGATGATTTGTATTATTATGTTTGCCAGTAATACATTTCACCTTAAGAAAAATGCTGTAAAGATTGCAACACTTGGTAAACAGAACTTTCCACAAATTCACAGGTGTCTCCCAAAATAGCAAAAACTGCATTGAGCATGCAAGCCTGATAGACAGCTGTGCTCAGAGTTCTATCCATATACAGAACTAAGTATTCATACACATTCGTGCATTATATTACATTCATACATGTTTACAGATGCACTTACACACACACACACACACACACACACACACACTTTGAAATTTTATTGGGGGGGGTGGGGGGGGGATAACTCTTAAATAAAATCTAAATATGTGCACAGGTATGCGTGCGGGTTTGAGAGTGTGTGTGTGTTTCTTGTTTGTTTGGTTTTATTTTATGTTTTTTGCTTTCTTTGTTATAGGTTTATTTTAAGGTTGCCCTGAACATGTTAGTTTAAAAAGTATTGATGAATTTTTTCCCCAGATAGATGGCTTAATGAAAAAGTGGATCAATGATTATTCAATATACCAACTGGAAATGAATATTTGATGTTGACTTGATTTTAACTTTGATCTTCACACACACACACACACACACACACACACACACACACACACACACACACACACCCCGACTAGAAAACAACAATATTGTGAGTAGAAAAACAACAACATAATATATACATTTTAGCAACAATACTGTAGTTCCTTCTCAATTATACAGATCACCCAGAGAGAGAGAGAGAACAATGAACAATAAACAATGTTTATTCTTCAGGCCTCCAGCCCCTAGAATGGGGTCATACAAAGTATAGCAATGCAAAGGAAAGCAAAATAAAGGAAACACGAAAATTGCTGTATAACGTATGTGGAGACTGCCAAGTCATGAAAATGTGGAATGGGTCCTTCTTTATGTATTGGACAAACGACCTCCTTTAAGCAATCATGATCCCCTTGTCAGTTTCCCAAGTTCTCAATAAAATCCTGCCGTACTTTTAAGGCATTGAAAAGATATAGACTCAAATTGCGAATAGCTTAAATAGAACCATATTCCATTAGATTTGTATATGGTTGATCTACATGGTCTAAATATTTATGCCTTAGATTATCATAAAGAATACAGCCCTTTATAAAATGCTCCTCATCTTCCATTACATTGCACAAATTACACATGTAGTCCGTATTCTTCTTGAAAGTTCCTCTGAAAACTGATCCTTTAATCGGTAGCACGCCAAGACGAAGTTTTACTAAACAGTCTCTAAAACATTTTATATCCATGTATTCAAAATACTGTTCACATTCAAAGTTGCCTTTAAACAGTCTATAAGTTTGATATATGTCTTTGACCATGACCGACCCATTCCACTCTTGTATATAAACATCTGTCATTCTTTGCTTAAACAGTGAAATAAAAGATTGTTCGCAGCCAACTCCTTGTTGGAGCCATACATGCCCAAATCCAAGATTAAACAAAATATTTTTAAGTAAAGTTACCCAACATGTTTTACCATATTCATCCATATTTACGAGCATTAGATATGCTTGCTTAGGAAGTCTATTCATATCCATTTTTAAAAGCTTAAACCAGTATCGAATACTCCTGACTGCACTATTTATATATAATGGATAACGACCTGTTTCTCCATAAACAAACTTATTTGGTACCCTGAGCGGTACACTTAAAAAACATTTACATGCAAGGGAGTGTATCTTTTCAATATTGTTCAGTCTATGAAGTCCCCACATCTCAGAACCATACAAAAGAATTGGCAGTACCTGCTCATCAAAAATTCAAAAAAAACAATCCTTAGAAATGTCTTTTAGTTTTGATATATGTTTCACACATTGAACACATACACGTCTTCCTTTCACTGCAAGAGCATCCACACCTCTGTTCACGCTCATTTTTGTGGTAAACACAAACCCTAAATAACTGTATTCGTTAACTACTTCTAGTACACTACAGCCAAGTTTCCATTTTTCATTCTTACCCAAAAATCCACCTTTTTGAAAAACCATAACTTTAGTCTTGTCGGTGTTAACCTTTAAAAACAGATTTTTACATGCAATGTCTAAATTGTTGATTTGATTTTGTAAACCAAGTGCACTATTGGACAACAGAACTATGTCATCGGCAAACAAAAGGAGATATAATTCAAGTAAACCTGGCAAAAACTGAACACCATAAAGACCATTATTGTCAACTACAGAAGCTATTTTGTTTACATACAAGGAAAACAATATCGGACTCAATATACATCCCTGTCTCAAGACCTATTGGACAATCAAAAAAATCAGTAAGTCTGTCCTCTATACGGACACAAG
>JASPKP010001889.1:0-5000 GCA_030674155.1 Stramonita haemastoma | reverse complement strand
TGAAACTATGTTGCTGTTTGAGGATTTTATTTTAATCTTAAGCAGAACACTGGCTTCAGTTTTTCAATTTATAAAATCTTGATTTTTGAAAGTTTGATTCTGCGAAAAAAATTAAAAGATAGTGAGGAAGGGGATCAGAGTCAAGACTACACTATGCAGAGTGTTTATACTGTGTGTGTGTGTGTGTGTGTGTGTGTGTGTGTGTGTGTGTGTGTGTGTGTGTGTGTGTGGGTGGGTGGGTGGGTGTGTGCAGTGTGTGTATGTGTTGTATTGCATTGTATTGTCTTGTATACCTCTGTGTGCGCATGTGTGTGTGTGTGTGTGTGTGTGTGTGTGTGTGTGTGTGTGTGTGTGTGTGTGTGTGTGTGTGTGTGTGTGAAGTCAAATCAAAATACTATTCACAGCCAAAAATCAAGTTTTACCATTCTTGTTAATCTCACTTTCACAAGGAAAAAATGTAAACAAACTGCTTCATAAAGTCTATTATAAATAATTTCAAGATAAGACAATAAAATATGAAAACAAGAACTACAAGAGCATCAGTTAACTGTGAGACCAGATATATGGACAACTTCCTTGGAAACTGGATTAATTTTCAATGTCTACAATATTACCTCATGTACTGTGCAAATTCTACAAAAAAGTATTCCCCTGAAACCTTGCATGTAGATGCAAAAATGACTCTTGAGATAAATGCTATTATTGAAAAATTGTTGGTCTATCAAGGTTTTCATTTTAAGCATGGTTAAATTTGGTAATGTAATTTTGTTGATTTTAAGTAAAATCCAGGTTGGTGTTGTCTACACCTATGTGAATTTACATATCCTAATTTCTGTCCCTGGTACCTTTCTATTCAAATGTTTTACCTTTGTAATAATTTTAGTTTCAGCATTCCATACATTAGCTAATTGTAGATGAGGAGATGTACCTGTTTTTCACAACATTTTTTTTTTTAATCGTAAAACTTTTTAGCCATGATATTCACTGTTGAAACTTAATATTTTGGCTTTAAATAATGTTTTCTCTTTCTGTGTAAAATGTTACTAGCAAAATCTTTTGTAGAACCTGAGATAAAACAGCCAAAATGAGCACTGAGGCCAGGGGTAGTCGCCCATTAAAATAGGTCCAATATTTGAGGAAATTCATATATGACCACAAAATATTGTAGGTATGTATTTCTTTGTGTACTCAATCAGCATATAGAGTTTCGTAAAGCTTAAACATTGGTTGCTAAGGAAAATTTAACATTGACATTGTGATTCCGTTTTTCTTCATTTTCTCAAAATGGCCGCTTTCAGGTAAACCCCCTTCTAAACCCAATATCTCAAAAACTAATCCGATTTTGATGGGTTTTCACCAGTAGAAAAAGCATTCAAAGTACATCTAGAATCAAATAAAATATGAAAAAATCCGGATTTGGTGCTGGAAGGTCACATATAAAGCTATACAATGTCAGGGAATATCGGGAAACTGCAACATGTGAAACATGCACAATCCAACAAATACAGATGGTTGCATAGACAGGACAGACACGAGACAGAGAGAAAGTGAGAAGTGAGAGAAAGAGAGAGAGAGGGGTTGAGAGAGAGAGAGAGAGAGAGAGAGAAGAGAGAGAGAGAGAGAGAGAAGAGAGAGAGAGAGAGAGAAGGAAGGGGGGAGAGAGAGAGAGAGAAGGGGGGGAGAGAGAGAGAGAGAGAAGGGGGGAGAGAGAGAGAGAGAGCGGGGGGATGAGGTGCGGGCTATTATCTTTTTCAGCTCCTGAAGAGGGTAAGCAGAAATGGACAAAGAAAAGAGAAAAATAGAATAGAGGGAAAGAGGAAGAGGAGGAGCAAGAGGAGATGGAAGAGGAGAGAAAAAAGAAGGATCATGGAAACAACAAGAACCTTAATTAGTACCTATTCATGTCAAGCGAGCAAAATCATAACATACACAAGATTATACAAAGGTTTCATCATAAATCAGAAATATAATGTGCACCTAGACAGTTCAGTGAAATAGAAATGCTTTACATAAGAGACAGACAGAATGGTGGGGGGAAGAGAAAGGGGTGGGATTGGGGGAAAAGAAGAAATGGGGGAGAGAGGGGGGAGAGGGAGAGAGAGGGAGGGAGAGAGAGAAGAGAGAGAGAGAGAGAGACAGAGACAGAGACAGAGACAAGACAGAGAGACAGAGTCAGAGACAGACAGACAGACAGACACAGACAGACAGACAGACATTGACAGACAGACAACTGAGGGAAAGATAGAACAGACAGGGAGACAGTAGAACAGACAGAGAGATAGGCAGGAAGACAGATACCAAAACACCCTGGTGCAAGAGGGCTGTAGAGAGGGGAGGGGGGAGAGAAAGAGAAGGAGGCAAGAATAAAGAGGGGACAAAGTATTAGGGGGGGGGGGGGGGGGGCGGGGGGGGGTGTTAAGAGTGGACATAATACTTACACATGATTAAAATTACATGGCATTAGTTATCAATGTGTTGCAAAATAAAATCCATTTAATCAAAATAATGATATATTGTCCATAAGATGTACGTGATAGATTTTTTTTAAAAATAGAAACACTAAGTTTTGTGAAGGTTGAGGGTTGATATCTCATTCCACAGTGTACCACCAGAATATGTGAGAGCAATTTAAATAAGTCAATTCTTGGAAGTGGCACCATTATCTTATTGGCATGACGATTGACATTGATTATGAATCTATTTTGAAGCAAGGGGGAGCTAAACCAAACATGATTTTTACATAAACACTGCCTTATTATGCTTAAGCTTGGATCTTAATGGAAGAATGTCAAGTGCTTTATAGTCAGAAAATGGTTAATGATGAAGATTTTAAAAGACCAAGTTTTAGAGCTCATCTATGCACACTGAACAATGGCTTCAGAACATTTGTGTTTGCTGAAACCCAAAGCATTGAAGCATAACTCATATGGGATATAAATATATGCATTGAAAAAACATTTTTCTACTGGTGTACACATTTTGATACTTTTTTTTTGCACAATGCAGAGATCTGGTAGATCCAAGAAAGGTTATTGTCAATTGTAATTCCAAGAATTTTATGATGATCTACTTCATCAATTGCTCGTCATAGAAACCGCCATCAGCAATGCTGTGTTGCTCATCATGATTCAACACCTCTGTTTTGCTCAGCATTGCTGAAAACCCTTCTATTATGATTTGTTTAGCTCCCTTGATGTATCTTCAACCCACGAGTCCCATTTGTTCAAGTTATTTGCATATTTTATGACACTCAATCAGCAAGGTAAATGAGGTGCTGCAAAGTTCAAATTTTTGGGTTTTTGGAACAATGGCTACCCCTCAACTGACCTACACAGTTGCTGAAGTTATTGATGAAATTTATAGAGATCAAGATAGTGGAGATGAGGGTTTTTTTTTATCCAGTTGACATCGAACATTGCGAAGTTGATGCAAAACAACTCGTTTTGATCTGGAAGATCCAATAGTCTGAGATACAGTTGGTGTATTTGAGGGCTTTATTTGTTTCTATACCATATTATATTGCTTTTTTCTCTGTTTATTCATAAACAAAAACAACTAAATGTGTGTATCGTATGGCTGCACCTTTGGTCAGGGCTTGGTCAGTGAGCGAGTGAGCCCAGTCACTGAGTGGCCCATGTGTTTGATCTACTTTGAAGTGGTTGGGGCCTTGTGTGTCACTCGTCACCTAGGCTACTCGTTAGCTGTCAGTCATCATGTGTGTGTCTGTTTGTTTTGTTGATGGGTAATTGTTCTTGCTGACATCTACCCTGGAGAGAAAGAGAGAGAGAGAGAGAGAGAGAGAGAGAGAGAGAGAGAGAGAAGAGAGAGAGAGAGAGAGAGAGAGAGAGAGAGAGAGAGAGATTTGATTTGATTTATTCTTTATATTGAGGATAATGGAATAAGCACTCTTGTGCTTTTTTACATCCAGTCCCTATGTGTCTGCAGTTTTATAAATGTCATGTTCCCACTGGCATACGATGGCCTACTCTTACGAAAAGCAGAATAGGATTTAACGTGTGCACAAGATGTTCATGGGGCCTCGGTTAAAGTCCCATCTGAAGGACTTTTGGGAGAGTGAGTCAGCACTGATGTTAACTCCAGGGAAAAATCTCCTCGACTGGCCACAGAGAGAGGGGGGGGGGGGGAAGCGACAGAGAGAGAAAGGGGAGGAAGAGAGACACAGAGAGAGGCAGGGAAAGAGAGAGAGAAAGACAGAGAGACTGGAAGCTGGAATAATTTTAATGAGGGTAATTGGATAAGCCACAAGCTTCTTACACCAGGCCCTCAAAAAAACAACAACAAAACAACCCAACAATAAGAAGGAGAAATAAAACAAGCCAAACAAACGTAATGGAATCATCGAGTAATAAACACATCAAAAACACCATAACAAAAAACAATCACGCAGTTATTTACAGAACCACTCAATGTATCCAAACAATTCTAAGCACAGACGCACACATTGATAAGAATGCACAATTATAAAAAAAAAAATCAATAAACCAACTTGATATTATACAATATATAAATGTAGTATCAATTAACATGACAATACGTATTTCTCTCAATTTCATTGAATAGACATAAAAAAAAAAATAATAATAATAATTTTAAAAATCCCACACATAATGATTCAGAAGTCAAAGCAAACGGCGAGCACGCACACACACACACACACACACACACACACACACACACAGACACACACACACACACACACACACACACACACCACAGAAAGAGAGAGAGAGAGAGAGGGTGGGGGGAGAGGCAAACAGATAGACAGAGATAAAGTGAGAGAGACAGAGAGACAGAGGAGGTCAGAACAGGGAAGGAGGGGAGAGAGAGAGGGAAAAAAGAGAGGAGACAAGAGAGAGAGAGAAGAGAGAGAGAGAGAGAGAGAGAGAGAGAGAGAGAGAGAGAAGAGAGTGAGTCAGGAGGAGTTAAAGAAGAGAGCTAAGAAAGAGGGGGGGGGACAGAGAAAGTGTGTGCGTGTGTGG
>JASPKP010001888.1:0-2500 GCA_030674155.1 Stramonita haemastoma | reverse complement strand
GTCTGTTTTTGTCTGTCTGTCTGTCTCTCTCTCTGTCTGTCTCTCTTTTCATCTGCCTCCCCCCCCCCCCCCCCCCCCCCCTCTCTCTCCTATTAGGTTTTTACTGTTTGTCTTTATATCTCTGTCTCTCTTTGTGTATATGTCTCTCTCAGTCTGTCTCTCTTTGGTCTGTCTATGTCTCTCTGTCTGACCCTCTCTCTCTCTCTCTCTCTCTCTCTCTCTCTCTCTTCTCTCTCCTTCCTCTCTCTTCTCTCTCTCTCTCTCTCTCTCTCTCTCTTCTCCTCTCTCTCTCTCTCTCTCTCTCTCTCTCTCTTCTTTACCTTCTCTTATCTCCCTATTCTCCTCCACTCCTCTTTTCACTTCTTACTCATATCCCCCTTGCCCTTCAAACACTCCCCTCCCTCGCCCCCCTTGGGAACCCCCTACCTCACCCCCCCCTCACCCCCCCCCACCGCCCCCCACCCCCCCCGCCCAGCGTCCAATTCTTTCCTGATAATGGCCCAACGCAGTTGCTGATAGGAACATGGTCCCTAACGAAGTCCTGTCACTTTTCTCTTTCTCTCTGCATGTCAGTGGTGTCAAACCCTCACCCTCTGTCTGTCTGACGGCCTTGAAAATTAAACCCCATTCCCGGGCCCCTTTTTTTTTTGGTGCCCCATGCAGGCTTTAGTTCCTTTTGAGGTTGTTTTTTTTGTCTTTGTTTTGGTTCTTTGTTTGTTTGGTTTTTTTTTTATTTTCTTTTGTTATTTGTTCTTTCTTTTTTTTTCTTTTTTTTGGTTTTTATTATTTTCTCTTTTTTTATATTCTTCCTTTCTGTTCTTTTCCCCTCTTTTGTTTTTGTCATCTAGCTGTTGTTTTCTTCTTTTCTTTTGTTTTCTTTCGTGTTTTTTTTTTGTTTTTTCTTAACTTTTCGTTTCATTTCTTTCTTTCTTTTCTTTTCTTTTCTTTCTTTCTTTCTTTCTTTCTTTCTTTCTTTTTCCATCTGTTTGTTCTCTGTGTTTTTTCCCTTTTCTTTGCTCTCTTTCTTTTTGTCTTCGTTTTCTTTTTCTTTCTTTCTTTTTCTGCCTTTCGTTCTTTGTTTTCTTTTCTTTTCTTTTCTTTCTTTCTTTCTTTCTTTCTCCTCTTTCTTTCTTTCTTCTTTTCTTTTTTCTTTCATTCTTCCTTTCTCTCTTTCTCTCTTTCTTTCCTTTTTTCTCTTTGTTCTTGTTCAACCCCTTTCTCACACTTTCTTTTTTTCTCTCTCTTTTTTTTTTTTTATTTCTCTCTCCACCCCCCCTCCCCTCCCTTCACATTGTTGTCAGGCTATTTTCTCTAACAGCCCCTAGCCTACAAACTACCCAGCAAAAGAAAAAGGGGACCAGTGGGGCAGGGTAATAGTCCTTGAGCTTGAGGCTGTCACCTACACGGCTTATGTCACCTGCTGGCCTAGCATACCTAGGTGTGTGGGGATACCTGTCAGGTTTTGGCAAGTGCACGATCGAGCACGTGGATGTATATGTGTATTGGAGAGGTGTTTTGTGCGTTCACACGTGTTTATGCACGTGCATGCAGAATTATTGTGATGCGTAGATGCATACGTACATGTATGTGCGCATGTACACACACGCATGTACATACACGCACGTGCGCGCGGAACACACACACGTACACATGTACACACACGCACACACACATACACACACACACGTGCGTGCGTGCGTATACACACATACTACACACATATATACACAGACACTCCTTCTCTCTCTCTGTGTCTCTCTCTTCCTCTGTGTCTCTCTGTCTCTCTGTATGTTTTCTCAAACACACACACATACATTCTTAAAACACACACACCCACACCCCCTCCCCCCCCCCACACACATTCACAACACACACACACCCCCCCCCCCCCCCCCCCCCCCCCCCCCCCCCCCCCCCCCCCACACACACACACCATAGAGGATAAGGACAAAACCTAGGCCAGAGAAAGAATTTAACGACGATTGCAGTACAACACACAGTATAGTACACAACCCAGGAAACTGCGGGCTGTCTGTCTGTCAGTGGGGCAAATCAGCTTGTTAGCACCTACCCCCCCCCCCTCCCCAACATCCCCCAACTCTCACCTGCAACCCTCGACCCCCATCCCCACTCCACTTACCCACTTTCACCTTCCGCCCCTGCTATTCTTCTTTTCAATGAGGGCTTGTTATGTAAGGGCCCAAAATAGGTCTCCTTCACCTATGCCACAACCTCCCTCCCGCCTCCCCTCTCCCTCCTCCCTTCCACGCCTTTCCCTAATCATTTTTCTTCATCCCCTTTTTTATCTCCCCGTTTTTGTCTTGTTTCTTTGCTTGTTTGTTTTTAAAATATTGATAGAAAAAAACGTTATATTATTTGTTGATCTGTTCTTGTTGTTGTTGTGAACTTTTTAAATTGTTGTTGTTGTTGTGAACTTTTAGAATCATCCCACAACAGTATCGAAATCAACAGTTTTATTGAAAACAAACTTTTCTTTTTT
>JASPKP010001887.1:0-17500 GCA_030674155.1 Stramonita haemastoma | reverse complement strand
CTCCCCCTCTGACCCCACCTACTATTTTCTTGCCTCTCTGATTTTCACCTAATTGTTATTTGTAGTTTTCATTATTATGCTCATTTTGTCTATTCATTTAAATGTATTTGAAAGTGTTGATCATTATGTATTGGAAAGTGTTGATCATTATTGTTTGCATATGCTGCTTACTTGAGTTTTTGTGCATGTGCATGTGCATGTGCGTGTGTGTGTGTGTGTGTGTGTGTGTGTGTGTGTGTGTGTGTGTGTGTGGTTTTTCCTTTCATTTCCTTTTTACCGATTTTTTTTTTTTTTTTTTTTTTTTTTTTTTTTTTTTTGTGTGTGTGTGAGAGCATGGTGTAAAGAAGCTTTGTGCTTATCCATTTACTCTCAATAAACATTTCGAGTTCGAGTTCGAGTTCGAGTTCGAGTTTCTCTCTCTCTCTCTCTCTCTCCTCTCTCTCTCTCTCTCTCTCTCTCTCTCTCTCTCTCCTCTCTCTCTCTCTCTCTCTCTCTCTCTCTCTCTCTCTCTCTCTCTCTCTCTCTCTTCTACACAAAGATAGACAAAAACAGAGAAATACAGTCAGACAGATAAATAAACTGAAAATAGGGGGTAGAACCAAAAACAACCCCCCCCCCCCTCCAAACAAGCAAACAAACAAACGCCAACGTGACAAAAATTAAAACAAAACACCACCACCGCCACCATTACCATAACCATCACCACCCACAAACTTAAAAAAACCCAACCCTTATACCTCCTCAGTATGTCCTGTGTTCTGCAAATGGGTAGAATCCCACAAGGTTGCCATGAAGAGGAACATTAACTCAGGCCAGTCCTTCTTCTTGCTGTCTTCACTCATGCTCTGGAAGATGATGTTCTGCGTGGCTAAAGCTGTTGATAGGTACCCTGAATTAAAAAACGAAACAAAAAACAAAATAAACAAACAAAATGATGGGGTCTCTGATGCCTCGCTCCACTTTCACCACCTAGGTTATAGAACACCTTTACCTTACTTTTTTTTTTTTTTTACAGTACAATACAAATACAACTCCAATATGGTACGGTGCACATTATTTAGCTCCCCAAATGTCAGCGCCATGACAGCATTATCACCTACCCCCTTACCTGACTTGAAGAGCTTGTACTGCAGCCAGGTCCATGAGGAGCTCAGGTGTTCGGGTGTGACAGTGACCGCATCCTTCACCCTATCTGGTAGTCAAAGGTCGGGTGTTCTTGAAGGTTGTCTCCTACCGGTAAGTCTGCCACCACTGGGATCTGGTGGGCACATGGATTGGAGTCAGTCTGTGTCTCAGCATTATTTTGTTCTTTGGGGAAGGGAGAGAGAGGGGGGGTAGGGAGGGAGAGAGACAGAGAGAGACAGAGACACAGAGAGAGAGAGCTATGCAGTGACTGAAACACAGGAAAACAGAATTTGAAGAAGTAGAATTTGAAGAAGAAGAAGAGTTTGAAGAATTTGAAGAAGAAAAAATTGAAGAATTTGAAGAAGAATTTGAAGAAAAGTTTGAAGAAGAATTTTGAAAAGAATTGCGAAGAATTGCGAAGCAGCAGCAGCAGCAGCAGCAGCAGCAGCAGCAGCAGCAGAAGAAGAAGAGAAGAAGAAGAAGAAGAAGAAGAAGAAGAAGAAAGAAAGAAAGAAAGAAAGAAAGAAAGAAAGAAAGAAAGAAGAAAGAAAGAAAGAAAAAAGAAAAAAAGAAAGAAAGAAAGAAAGAAAAGAAAGAAAGAAAGAGAGAGAGAGAGAGAGAGAGAAAATCACACACACACACACACACACACACACACACACACACACACACACACACACACACACACACACACACACACACACACACACACACACACACACACACACAATCATGCTGACAGGTAAGGCATGAAAGTTTGAAGGGAGGTAAAAAAATAATGTTATTGCCCTTTGGCCACAAAGCTACCAAGTATTCTTAACAACGAACAACAAAATTTGATGACAACCTACCCGTTCTCACAATTATTTTAAGAGTAAGGATCATAGAAGACTGAGGCCTATGGCTGGGAACAGATCATATTGTGCCATATAGTTTATACTATTTAGAGCAGGGAACGCCACACTGGCAACCTCACCTCCCGTTATTGATCTATTTATTTATCCATTCATTTATTTGTTTATTCTTTTATTTGGCGGATCATAAAATAAACGTTCATGTGC
This sequence comes from Stramonita haemastoma, assembly GCA_030674155.1. NCBI lineage: Eukaryota > Metazoa > Mollusca > Gastropoda > Neogastropoda > Muricidae > Stramonita > Stramonita haemastoma. The sequence continues at coordinate 15,314 of JASPKP010001887.1, read as the reverse complement.
TTGTTCATATCCAGTCTCCGTGTGTAGACAGTTTTGCAAATTTTGTCATTCGTTCCCACCGGCACACAATGGCCTACCTACTCTTCCGAAAAGCAGAACAGGTTTTAACTTGTGCGCAAGATGTTCTGCGTGCGTTTCCACACGGGACCTTAGTTTATAGTCTCATCCGAAGGACTTTTGGGTGGAGTGGAATCAGTACACATGTTAACTCCAGAGGAAAAGTCCTCTTAAATTAGATTCGAATCCGGGTTAGCCGATCACGAGCGCATCCCCCTGACCACTAGGCTCTCCCGTCCCCTGTTTCCTTGTTTCAGTGGGTAATGCTAGACTGACAGCTGAGAAAGCACAGGATGCTGTGTCGTACTGTATAACGATGGAGGACCCTTTGGATTGGAAAAAAATGTCTTACTCAAGTTAAAATTTTGAAGAACACATGTAAAAGCAGGACAGTAACACTTTGTTGTGTGTGTTGGCATATGTATCTTTTTTAACTAAAGAAATGGTTTCTGTTGTAAAAATGCTTGAGAGAATATTTCTTTATCTGATATTTGATCCTTTTGCATGCATTGGATACAACACATTGGATTCAAACTTAATGATTCTTGCATGATTAACTTGTACACACACACACACACACACACACACACACACACACACACACACACACACACACACACACACACATATATATATATATATATATACACACACACATACATACATACATACATACATACATACATACATACATACATACATACATACATACATACATACATACATACATACATACATACATACATACACACACACACACACACACACACACACAACACACAACATACATACATACATACATACATACATACATACATACATACATACATACATACATACATACATACATACATACATACATACATACATACATACATACATACACACACACACACACACACACACACACAAAATCACCCATGTGTTATTGAAATACCTTTACCTTTTACCTTTTGATGCTTCGATTTATTCAGGGCTTGGTTAATCTATTGAGACTAACGCTCACAAACCACCATTCAAAGGCAACTAAGTAAAAGCACCAGTTTTGGTTTCGTTCAAACAGTGAACTCTGAACTCCTCACCTTGACCTTGTCCAGAAGGGGTTTGGGCCCCACCCCTGACAGCTGCAGAAGGTGGGGGACCCCACAGCCCCTGCCGATACCACCACCTCCCTCCCCGCCCTCACCCCCTCCTTCCGTCCATGACGCACCAAGGTCACGCCCACTGCACGCTTGCCTTCAAAGAGAATCTGCAGAGAGAGAGAGAGAGAGAGAGAGAGAGAGAGAGAGAGAGAGAGGAGAGAGAGAGAGAGAGAGACAGACAGACAGACAGACAGACAGACAGACAGACAGAGAGACAGAGAGACAGAGAGACAGAGAGAGGGAGAGAGAGAGAGGGGGGGGAGGAGAGAGAGAGAGAGAGAGAGAGAAGGAGAGAGAGAGAGAGAACGAGAGAGAGAGAGAGAGAGAGAGAGAGAGAGAGAGAGAGAGAGAGAGAGAGAGAGAGAGAGAGAGAGAGAGAGAGAGAGAGAGAGAGAGAGAGAGAGAAACACTGGTATAATATTATTTCAGTCTAATTTTCTGGGAAAGATATGTGTCCCAGTCACCAGTTTCCTTTCAAATTTTCTCACTTTCTCACTGTAAATTTTTGATAAACAAAACCATGCAAATTCCCTATCAATTCCGATAAATATTCTGTCTAAGTAAGTTCAAAACTAATCCAGGAAAAAATCAAGAAACCAACAAAACTCCTAAAATAATAAATAGCTTTTTGCCTAAGCTAGAGACCTAGTGTTCATCACCGATAAGTTTTCTACATACCTATGCATCTGTTAAACTCCACTGAGGTTACCATATTCCGCCTTCAAAAATCTTCGAAACTTCCTGGTAATTGTCATAATCCTCTTCAAAAACTATGTCAAAACGTGCTGGTAATGGTGATATTTTCATTTGACTTTCCACTTCCTAAAGATAATGGCTTTCTCATCAAAAGATTTTTTTTGAGACCACTTTATGTCACAACAGATTTCTCTGTGTAAAATTCCGTTGTTCAGTGATTAAACGTGCATGCAAGACAATCTATGTGTGTGTCCACACATATGACTATATTTAGTCACATCTAGAGTATGAACAAAATTTTAGACTATGTACAAGTGTTGTCTCTAAAAGAGTAAGTCTATGCCAACCTAATGGCAGCAAGCAAGATTCGAACCCATGTGCCTGAGATCAAGCGTCAAACCTCCTACCTGCTCAATCAAAAAGGATCCTGGGAAACGCTTTAATACATACATGAAAAGTGGCACTAGTAAATATTTCATTTTTACGATGCCTCGCTCCCCTACGACCACAATGGCTATGGGACACCTTTACCTTTTTAAAAGAAGATTCTAATAATAATAATACATGGAACTTATATAGCGCTATATCTTGAAAACAAATCAAAGCGCTTGCATTCGACCTATACATCACACAAGCAATCAACAGCAATCCATGGTCCTAGCGAATCCCAACATACTCACACACGCAAGTGAACACACACACACACACACACAACAACACACACACACACACACACACACACACACACACACACGCGCGCGCGCGCGCGCGCGCGCGGGCGCACGAAGGCTATACACTTTGGCAGGTAGATGTCGAAGGCGGGGGTGGACAAGAGATGAAAAAAAAAAAATTCTTAGGTTTGAAATAAGTGTGTCTTGAGGTTGGATTTAAAAGTGTCATAAGTAGGCTTTTGCCGGAGGGAGAGAGGAAGATCGTTCCAGATCAATGGACCAGAAACAGAGAAAGAGCGGCGGCCAACGGTAGATAGGTTGAATCTAGGTATTCTTAAGGACAAAGTATCTGCGGCTGAGCGGAGGGAGCGAGAAGGTGTGTACAAGTGAAGACATTCACTGAGGTAGGAGGGTGCAGTTTTGTGGAGACATTTGTAACAGAGGGTATTGATCTTGTAGATTACTCTCTGTGCTACGGGCAGCCAGTGGAGCGATTGCAAGAGAGGGGTAATGTGCTCAGATTTTTTCTTTCTGAGGACTAGACGAGCTGCAGAGTTTTGTATACGTTGGAGGGAGTGGATAGATGATGCTGGCAGACCAGCTAAAAGAGAATTGCAATAGTGCAGACGTGAGAGAATAAGAGAAGTGACAAGTTTGGATGTTGCATCAGTGGACAGGTACTTTCGAATTGCACTAATGCGCCGTAATTGATAGTAACATGATTGACAGGTCTGGGTAATGAATTTTTGCATGGAGAGTGTGTTGTCGACAATGACCCCTAGATACTTCACAGAAGTGGATAGCGGAACTGACGTATTGCCGAATTCTATTGAAGTTGTTGAAATGGAGGAGAGTTTGTGTCTAGCGGTTACCTTGGTGACATGTGCATCAGTGACCACGTGCAGGTTTTTGCGGTGCAGAACAGGATAGAGGAATGCACGGGAGGTGCTGTAGCGAACTCCACCTGACATTGTGGCTTGCGAATTTGCAAATCCTGCACATAAATGCATACGCATAAGCACACACATGCACACACATACACACACAAACATGCACATGCACAACACACATACACACACCACATACACACACACACACACACACACACACACACCACACACACACACACACACACACACACACACACAAAACCTATCACTTAAAACAAATCTGAAATCATCAAAGAGTGTATCACAAGTTCAAAGACCACATAGAATAAACTCAGACAACAACAACAGTTTCATAGCCTGATAATTATTTACAACAAGCTACCGAATTAGGCACCATAAAGTAGTATATCTATTGCTTTGGTAGTCTCTTGGTAATGTAACCGTCTTGTCGTTGGGCGTTTCCCAGCTCAACACCTACACAAACAGAGAGGCCAAACGATTTCGCCCTAACAGAAGCTCCGCTGACAAGACAAACAACCCACTGGATCGGTGTTCTAGAGGTAATGCACCTTTCTAGAAACCGAGAACTGTGGGTTCGATCCCCAATTGTCCCCCAACTTTTCTTCTATCCACTGTACTTTTTGAGTTCTGGTCTGGTGAGACGACAAACCAAGGTCCTCGTGTGCAACACATATTCAGCGCACGTTAAAGAATCTAAGCAACACAAGGGCTGTCCCTGAAAAAAATAATGTAGAAATAGCACACTCTGAGAAGGAAATCTGACACACGCGCCTACAGGGGGATTCTTCTTTTATTTTTACAAAATGGGTGGCGCTGCTCTTGTGGAGACACACTCTTCCCCGGGAGAGATGAGCCTAAAATTTAGGCAGAGAAATCTGACGTGATTTAAAAGTAGTATTCAGTACAATTCGCTTCTTCTTCACCTAGCCCGTAGTCTAGTAGACTGTGCCATGGGGCACCACTTGCAAGAACGCAATGAACTAAATCTGCACGGACATTATCTGGAGAGATAAAAAATATTTCACTCAACTCTAGAATCAGACTTATGTACTCTCTTGTCATATCCATATTTCTGTATTCCTGTGAATCGTGGACCCTGACTGCAGATTCAGAGAGAAGAGTACAGGCGATAGAGATGAGAAGCTTCCGGAGACTCCTTGGCATCTCCTACCAAGACCACATAAGCAACGAAGACGTGCATAACAGAATCCAGCAAACCATAGGGCCCTACGAACAATAGTAAAGAAGCGTAAACTTAAATGATATGGGCATGTCACAAGATCTAATGGACTTCCAAAAACAATACTGCAAGGTACTGTCAAAGAAGGAAGAAAAAGAGGCAGACCAAGGAAGAGATGGGAGGACAACACCAGCAAATGGACAGGCCTAGAACTCAATAAAAAATTTTTGAGAAAGACAGAACAGAGAGAGGAATGAAGGGATCTGGTTGTCAAGTTATCGGGATTCCCCAACGGTCGCCAGACTACGAAATAGATAGATAGATAGATAGATAGATAGATAGATAGATAGATAGATAGATAGATAGATAGATAGTTAGATAGATAGATAGATAGATAGATAGATAGATAGATAGATAGATAGATAGATAGATAGATAGATAGATAGGTAGGTAGATAGACAGACAGACAGACAGACAGACAGAGACAGGCTGAACCAACCTTCCTGGGTTTCTCCATTGGGGTCCACTTCTTTCAGCCCCATTTCCTGTCCAGCCTGCAGGATCAGGTCAGTCAGCTTCAATGTCCTGTGTGAGGCTACCTTTAGGGGCCCGCCTCTGCCGTGATAGCCTGGACATGGGAGTCCATGAAGGAAGGAAGGAGTGAGTGAGTGAGTGAGTGAGTGAGTGAGTGAGTGAGTGAGTGTGTGTGTGTGTGTGTGTGTGTGTGTGTGTGTGTGTGTGTGTGTGTGTGTGTGTGTGTGTGTGTGTGTGTGTGTGTGTGTGTGGTTTTAATATAATTATTTTGTTTTCTTCTGACAAAAGGATGATGTTAAAATTGAATTAAACTGTTAATGATGATGTTAAACCTAAATAGATTTATGCTCAAGAAACTAAGTTTATTGCCAAAAGTAAAGTTACGTGAAATTGATGGAATGGTTGACTGCATTTCTATATCTGTCACATGCAGAATTATAAATATTGGTTTTTTTTTATGCAAATCATATATACGTTACAGTTCATTTTGTTGGTTGAAATCATCCATGCTCCAAATGAGCCTAAAGGCTAATGAAATCTATAATCTGGTCTTTTTGCCATATATATATATATATATATATATATATATATATATATATATATATATATATATATATATATATATATATATATATATATATATATATATATATATATAGTCTGTGTGTCTGTGTCTGTGTGTCTGTGTCTGTGTGTGTGTGTCTGTGTGTGATCTTTATTCTATTCTCTTCTAATCTCTAACTCTAATTTTTCTCGTTTCGGGTTGTTGTTCTTTTTTTTCTTTTCTTTTCTTCCACTGACCAGAGCTGATTAAATCGTCGTTGTCGTTGTCCTCAGACTTGATGAAATAGGGCAGCACCTCCTGGTAGCTCCAGCCCTTGCTGCCTTGCTCTGCCCACCTGTCGTAGTCATGGCGACTGCCGCGGGTATAGACCATGAAGTTCAGATTGGAGGTTCCTCCCAGCATCCTGCCTCGGGGCCAGTACACTGCCTGCCGTACAGGGGAGGAGTGAAGTGTGGTGTGTGGTGTGTGTGGTGTGGTGTGTGTGTGTGGTGTGGTGTGGTGTGGGGTTTGGGGTGTGGGTGTGGTGTGGTGTGGTGTGGGGTTTGGGGTGTGGTGTGGTGTGGGGTGGGGTGGGGTTTGGGGTGTGGTGGGGTGTGGTGTGGGGTGGGGTGGTTTGGTGTGGGTGTAGTATTGTGTGGAGTGGGGTGGGGCGCAGAGTGGTGTGATTTTGTGTGGTGTGGTGTGGTATAGAGTGAAGTATTGTGCTGTGTTGTGTATGTGTAGTGCTGTGTAATGTAGTATAGTAGAGTGTAGCATAATGTAGTAGTGTGTAGCGTAAAGTAGTGTTGTGTAGTGTAGTAGAGTGTGGGTTATGTAGTGTAGTGTAGCGTAGTAGAGAGTAGCGTAATGTAAAGCGTTGTATTATAATGTGTTGTATTGTGCGGTACTGTATTGTACTGTACTGCACTGCATGACATAGCATTACTGATTACATTAAATCCCATTATACTGTATTACACTGTCTTGTATTGTATTGTGTTGTATTGCATTGCAATGTAATGGTTGGCATACTACTTTCAGTCACTTGAGATTTCTCTGCTTAAAATTCAGGATGTCTATCACAGATTAAATTCCTCTCTCTCTCTCTCTCTCTCTCTCTCTCTCTCTCTCTCTCTCTCCTCTCTCTCTCTCTCCCCCTCTCTCCTCTCTCTCTCTCTCTCTCTCTCTCTCTCTCTCCTCTCCTTCTCCTCCTCCTCCTCCTCCTCCTCCTCTTCCTCTTCCTCCTCCTTCTTCTTCTTCCCACTCTCACAACACCATATAATACAATACACACAGGAAGAATACGTGCGTGCGTGCGTGCGCGTGCGCGCGCGCACACACACACACACACACACACACACACAACACACACATACACACACACACACACACTCCTCTGGAGTTAACATCAGTGCTGACTCCACTACCCCAAAAAAGTCTTTCAGATGAGACTAAAAACCGAGGCCCCGAGTGCGAGTGAACGCACGCAGAACCTCTTGCCCACACGTTAAATCCTGTTCCACATTTCGTAAGAGTAGGTCATTGCGTGCCGGTGGGAACAGATGACATTTACAAAACTGCATACACACGGGGCCTGGATGTAAAAAAAAGCTTAAGATTGCTTATTCCATTATCCTCGATATCAAAGAATAAATAAATTAAATAAATTAACACACACACACAAACAACAACTCCAGCTCACATTGTTCATAAGACTGTGCATGGCAGATTGCTGTGGCTCTGTGAAATAGCCCCAGTCTACTTCAGTTTGGAAGTGATGGTCCGCCAGAGCAGGAATGGCCACTTCGGCGTATTTGCGGTCATCTGGACCCGCCTCCAACAGCAACACGGTCACGTGACTATCTTCCGACAGACGATTGGCTAGCACGCATCCTGCTGACCCTGCTCCCACTGTGACCACCAAAAAAGTATATCATGTAAACAGTTGATGAAAATGACTGGGAATAATTTATAAATTTTATTTTGGTGGGTGGGGGGGGGTGGTTTTTGGGTTTTTTTGCTGATATTAGTTTTTTTTTTTGGTTGGGTACTTGGGCTTTTTTGGTAAGTTTCTCTCTCTCTCTGTCTGTCTCTGTCTCTGTCTCTCTCTCTCTCTCTCTCTCTCAGAATTTCTCTGGTTTTGAGATAATAAAGTATTTTGAATTTGAATTTGAAAATGAATTAGCTCTCTCTCTCTCCTCTCTCTTCTCTCTCTCTCTCTCTCTCTCTCTCCTCTTCTCTCTCTCTCTCTCTCTCTCTCTCTCAGAATTTCTCTGGTTTTGAGATAATAAAGTATTTTGAATTTGAATTTGAATTGAATTAGCTCTCTCTCTCTCTCTCTCTCTCTCTCTCCTCTCTCTCTCTCTCTCTCCTCTCTCTCTCTCTCTCTCTCTTTTCTCCTCTCTCTCTCTTCTCTCTCTCTCTATCTCTCTCATGGGGGCGGATAGCCTAGTGGTCAGAACATTGCGTGGCAATTTGAAGACCCGGGTTCGAGTCCGGTCGAGGAAATTTTCTTCCTGGAGTTAACATCAGTGCTGACTCCACTCTCCCCAAAAGTCCTTCGGATGAGACTTTAAACCGAGGCCCCGTGTGCGAACGCACGCAGAACATCTTGCGCACACGTTAAATCCTGTTCCGCTTTTCGTAAGAGTAGGCCATCGTGTGCCGGTGGGAACAGATGACAATATTTACAAAACTGCATACACACGGGGACCGGATGAAAAAAAAGCACATGATTGCTTATTCTGTTATCCTCGATATAAAAGAATAAATAAATAAATCAATCAATCAATCAATCAATCATGGACTGACCAATGATGTAGTCATAAGAAGCGTTGAGTGTGGTGGTCAGTGGAATGACGGGGTCCTGCTGAGAAAGATGATGGTACAGCCACACTGACACCACCGCCGTCACCACAGCCAACACTGCTGCTCCAACATCTTTCCTGGTGACAAAAACAAAACAAAACCAAATGAATATTTATTTATTTATTTATTTATTTATTTATTTTATTATTTTATATCGAGGATAACGGAATAAGCACTCATTTGCTTTTTTTTTTACATCCAGTCCCTGTGTGTATGCAGTTTTTGTAAATCATGTCATCTGTTCCCACCGGGGGCACACACGATGGCCTACTCTCAGGAAAAACTGGAACAGGATTTAACTGTGCTTAATTACTAATAATTATATATGCCTTCTATCTTTCTTGTGTGTTCGCCAGTGTCTGTGATGAAGGAGCAGTACGCTGCAGGATCTCTAAGTTGTGTAGCTTCTTGGTCACTAGGATGGAGGTCAGGCCAGGTGGTCTTTCTGAGTGCCTTGTGTAGCAGGGGCACAACAACAGGTTACACTCCGGTATTATTTTTGGGGTCAAATAGTATCTGCTATAGAGTGCGGGTTGGAATTTTTTTTTGTTGATTTTCACATATTTTTTTCGCACCTCAGTACAGTCCCCCTGTTCACCCAGCTGTAAGTTAAGTGGATAGCTGCCCTCTTTAGGGTCAGGGAAGGTAAAGCAGAGAGGGAGAAGAGATGGGCGCCGCCCTCAATATGCTGGCCCCTAGAGAAGCTGAGGTTTGTGATGCCTCACTCCCCTACCACCGCCAAGGTTATGGGACACCAGTGACCTTAACCTTTACCTTTATGAAAAAATGCACTGTGTACCTGTTTCGGGATTGAGGACATAGAGCAATGCCAGGTAGTCCTGAGAAAGTTGGTAATGATCATCAAATGAGGACTGCTTGTGTTCCTACAGCCTTGACCCTGAGCATGCATATTGGGGTTAGGAAGCTAGCAGATGACAAAGGAGTGCGGGGGTATACAGTTTGGTGAATTTTTTTTAAGTTCAAACCTATCAAATTTGGGTGTAAAAACCCCTGAGTTTTGAGTCGGGGGATTGTCTGTCTGAAAAAAGTTTTTTTGTTTTTTTTTAATTTTGGGGGGCCCTTTAGTGGGCGTGCAATGCAAGGGATAACGAAAAAAAAAGGGAAATAGTAAAATTTTTCCTGTGGTAGCCTCGAAACTTGTTTTTGCGGCCCCCGTTTTGAAAATGCTTAGCACCGCTGCCATCAACATGCACCTAGCATGCACACCCCGCGGCAACCCAAGTACTACACGCGCACAACAGTATGCACACACGACCCCACGCAACCAGCGGGAAGAGAGAGGAGAGGAAGAGAGGAGGAGGGGGGAGGGAGGGGGGGGAAGAGGGGAAAGGGGGAGGGTGAAAGAATTTCCAAACATTTTTTTTGGGTAAAAACGGAAACAGCCGCTGGGCAAAAACTGGGCAAAACGACACGGGCCCCAAAACCGTTTTAAAAACGCCAGCCCACACAAACCCAAAACCCAACACAAAACCCCAACCCCCCAACCACACCCCCCCCCAAACCACACACACCACAAAAAACACCCCACACAACACACCACACCACATACACACACAATACATACCACAAAAAAACGCCCACTTTTCCCCGGATCCCCTCAGATTTAAGTGGAACCCCAAAATTGCCTCTCTTTTGAAAAAAATTTGTCAATGGAAAATACCCAAATGGATGAAAAAAAAAAAATTTCAGCAAAATGAAAAAACAAACCCCATGTGGGGCGCCAAACAAAACTTTTTCCATTAACAGTTCAAAATTTTTGGCAAACTTCTCACTTTTCCCCTGCTGAAAAAGATCAGGGGTTGTTTCGAAAACAACCAAAAAAAATTCATCACCGGGGCCCCCCTCTTTGCACTATAATTAAGGGAAATTAATGCAATTCGAAACCCCTGCCCTGATCAACATCAAAACTCTCAGTCTTTTTTCTTTCCTTTTCCGACTTTGCAATTTTTTTTGGGCTGGCTCCAGATCTTTACCACCCCCTTCAAAATACAAAACTCCCGGATGAGGTCCCGAAAGAAAAAATCTGACACATTACTCCCCTTGCAATCTCTCCAGGTTTTTGTCCCAGGGGAAAACAAAAATATACCTTTTAAAAAAATGCCCCACTAAAAAAAAAACCCCCCCCCCTCTGTAAATTTTTTTTCCCCCTTAACCCTCGTTCCCCCCCCCCTTTCTGAGGAAAACCCCTGCGTTAAAAATACCAATTAAATAATCCATCGTGGCCCGTCGCCTTTCTTGTCTCGGGGCCCGGGTTTGGGGAACGTTTCTCCCTTCTCCCTTTTCGAAAAAAAACCCATAAATTTAAATCCAGGTAAGACACATTTTTTAAAGAAAAAGAATTTCCTTTTGTTTCTTTTCCCCCGTTCAACACCGAAAAATCCACCCCCCTGCCAAATTTTAACTCTATAGATGTATGTTTTTAAAGTATTTTTATGTAGATTTTGTAGTTGTATGTTTTTAGGTGTTGTTTTGGTTGTTTTGTGGTTGTTGGTGTGTGTTTTGGTTGTGTTGTTGGTGTGTGGTTTTGTTTTCTTAAAAAATCAAATTGTTGTTGGCGGGCAGTTGCAAAATTTTTTGAACAGCGCTTTTTTTTTTTGCAAATAAGCGCTAATTTTTCTTTATTTTATTTTATTTTTTTTAAATTAATTTTAATTATTTTTTAATTTTTTATTTTTATTTTTATTTAAAACACAAAAACCCAAAAAAACCCAAAAACCACAAACACACACAACACACACCACAACACACCTACAATCTCCCGTTTTTTCAAAAAAACTCCTACACAAAAAATAGTGAAAAAGAAAACAGTCTGTTAAAAAAACAAAAACCCAAAAACAAAAAATGGGGTCTTTTATATAGTATTTAAACCCTAGTAGGAGGCAATGAGTTACGGCTGGGGGAAAAATTAGGCCAAAATTAAGTTTAATTTTTGGTTTTAATTCATAAGTTTGTTTTCTTCCTCATTAGAGCCCGGGTTTAAAACGGGTGAAATTTGTCAGGAAACCACTCAATTCGAACGCGATTCAATTTTTGACTTTTTGGCCTTTTTTTGGGGGAAAAAGAGGTTTGGAATTAGGCAAAAAAACTCCCCCTAAAGGATTCCCAGCCGAAACAAAAAAACTTTTCCCTCATTTTTTATTCGATCCGTCGCAATTTTTTCATCCCCATTACCCTTTCCCCTTTTTGTTTTTTTTTTTAGTAGGGGAACCAGATCGTTTCCCCATTTTTTAAATAAAAGAAATTTTTTGATTAAAACAAAAAAAAATAGGGAAAAAAATTCTAAAATAAGAAAGAGAAAAATTCGCCTTGGGGGCAATTTTATGGGGAAAAAGGGGGCCCAAAAAAAAAATCATCAAATTCGTTTGGTGGGATTGTTCCAAATAGCTTGCTCTTTTACTGCGCCGTCTTCTTTTTGGTGTTTTTTTTTCCCTCTTTGGTGTCTGTCGTGCTTTTGGGGGCGTTTTGGGGGTTTTGGGTGCGTGCGTGCGTTTTTTTTGCGTGCGCCCTTTGGTGTGTTGCGCGCGGGTTTTTTTGTTATTTTTGGGTGTTTTTTGTGTGTGTGTGTGTGTGTGACACAAGGGTAAAAAAAGAAAAAACCATTTGCCCTTTGATCAAAGTAAAACCCTCACCTATGCTACACTTCCCTAAAGAATTCCCCTTCCCTCAGAAAAGGGGGGAAAGGCCTGCAGACTGCACAACTTGTATCATACTGCAGTTTTTCCCTGCTCCCAACGTGGCCAAAAATTCGGGCCCGGGCGCCGCTGGGGTGTATAACTTTTTGCTTCCCTTTTGAAATTTCCCCCGGGAGTAGAAAAAAGGAAAAATCTGGGGTAGCAGCATTAAAAAAGCAAACTGAAAATTAGCAGCAGTTTGTGTGTGTTTTGTGTTTTTGGTGTGTGTTTTGTGTTGTGTGTGTGTTGTGTGGGGTGTGTGTGTGTTTGTGAATGTGTATGTGTGTGTGTATGTTGTTGTTTTGTGTGTGTGTGTGTGGTGTGTGGTGTGTGTGTGTGTATGTTTTGTGTGTGGGGATTTTTTTATTTTTTTTTATTTTTAAAAATTCTTTATTTCGATGAGGGGGTGTGTGGAGGGTGTGTGTATGTTGTGGGGTGTGTGGGGGTGTGTGTGTGGTGTGTTGTTGGGGTTGTGTGGGTTGTGTGTGTGTTAAAAAGTGTGGGGGGGGTGTTTTAAAGTGATTTGAGAAAAAAAAGTGTTTGGGTGTTCCCCGTTGGTTGGGGGTGTGTGGTGTTGGGTGTGGTGAGGGGTGGGGTGGGTGTGGGGTTTTGGTGGTTGCGCGAGTGTGGTATAGTGTGGGAGGGGTGTGTGGTGTTGGGTGTGGGTTTTGGGGTTGTTGTGTGTGTGTTTGGTGTGCACCCGAAATGCACGTTAAAAAGGAAAAAAACAAACATCAATTGTCCAGTTGGGTTTTTGCCGTTTTTTTCGGGTTTTTTTTTTGTAGCTTTCCCTTCAGAAAATTTCCAAAAGACAAAAAAAAAACAAACCCCAAAGCACCCAACTGCGGGAAATAAAAGGGTACAAACGGTATCTCGATAGATCCCCAAATATGGCGGATATAAAAAAACTATTTCACTAGAAAAAACAACTTTCATTGCCCAAAAGGACGAAAAAGTAAAATTTACATGTTTTCTTTACAAAAAAAGGAAAAGAGAGAAAGCAAAAAATTAACTTATTAGGTACTTTATCTTAAAGACTAGAGACAAAGGCGGGTTAATTAAAATGAAACAAAGCTGGGGTTTTTATCAACACGCCCCGCACAGCCCGCACGTTTTCCCCGCGCGCAACACACCACACACCCCAACACAAAATAAATTTTAAATTTAAAAAACAAAAAATTCATTAAACATAAAATGTTTAGGGTTTTTAAATAAATATAAAAAAATATATATTATAATACATACATTTTTAAATGTATATATTTAAAAAGAGAGAGGAGAGAGGGGAGAGAGAGAGAAAAGAGAGAAGAAGAGAGAGAAAAGAGAAGAGAGAAAAGAGAGAGAGAGAGAGAGAGAGAGAGAGATGTCCAAGGATCGAAATTTTTTTTCCTTTTAAAAAAAGGGGGGGGGAGGGGGGGGTCATAAAAACCCTTCCAGAGTTTTTAAACGGGTTCATGAAGGTTTTCTGGCCCAGGCGTTATTCAAAATTTCTTTTTCCCAGAAAAACAGTGTAGGAGAAGAAGAGAGAGAGAGCGGAGAGGCGAGGAGGAGAGAGGAAGGGGGGGGGGAGGGGGGAGGGAAAAAGCCCCCCACCCCCGGGGGGGCCCTTTAAGAAGGGGGTTTCCCTTCCCAATTCATTTGAAACCCAAAAGCTTTGGGGGGTTTTCGTTTTGTTAAAGTTGTTTTTATTTAAAAAGCCTTTTTTCTCGTTTATTGGCACGGGCGCCGGTAAAATGTTGTTTTGTTTTGTTTGTTTGCTGGGTTGTTTTTTTTGGGGGGGGAAAAAAATTGTAACTCGCCCGGGGTTAAGTTTTTTCCCCAAAAGATTTGAAAGGGTTAATATTTTGTTTCTTCTAAAAATTAGACTGGGTTTTTGTTTAAAATTCTTTTTAAAAAAAGTTTTTCAAAAAAAGGGGGAAAAAAAGGCTAGTTTGATTCCCGTTCAAACCCCTGATTTTTGCACATAACCAAGACCCAACGACCCCAAGAAGTGCTGAACTTTTGCATACACATTTTTTAACGGGCCCTCTTTGATATCCCGGGGGCGCCGGACTTGGGGCGACCCCAAAAGCCCGGGCAGACCCCACGCCCGGAAGGAAAGCTGGTACAGGGGAACGAAATAAAACGAAACCAAGTACACAAATAACAATGATATTGGGGCCAAACCCCTGGGACTCAATTTTTAATAAAAACAAACTTTAAAAGAAAAACCTTGTGTGACCCAAAAATTGTGACAGGATTTGGTGTGTGCCCTTGGCACCCCCCTTTCTTGATTTCGTTACACATTGGCAAGAATGACTGTACGCCCACCGCGTGTTTGGGGGCTAAAACAATTTTTTAGGTAGAGAAAAACAGCCAAAAAGAAATTAGACATAATAAACAAAAAAATCAAAAGGGGGCGGGCGCCCACAACTTTGGGACAAAATTTTGACCCGCCAAACCCTCCCCTTTTAAAAAATCCTCTAATGCCTTGAGAGATTCTAAAATTAAAGAAAGCCGAAACTAAACATAAAAAGATGCAAAAACACATCTCTCCCCCCTGTGCCATAGTGAAACCTCAAGTGGGAAAAAATACCAATGAAATTTCTTTACACACACACAAAAACACAAAAACCCCCAAAACCAACACACACACACACACACACCCCGCAGGGGCACGCACGCACGCACGTATAAAAACCCGGTTGGATCGGTGGTCTAGGTTTTAAAGCGCCTTGCCTAAAAAAGTACGAAGCCCCGGGTCGGGTGGCGGGGGTTTTTTGTACCCCGGGGTTTGGCCCCAAAAACTTTTTCCCCATCCATAAATCCGATGGGGGTTTGGGGGCCGCCGGGTTTTTCGGATGAAGAAAACCAGGTCCCGGGTGTTCCCAAAATCACTTTTTAGCGAAACGTAAAAAACCCCACGGCAATGGGGGGGGTTTGACCCTGGCAAAATTCTGAAAAAAAACCCACTCTGAAAGGGACAAAAAATTTCAGTTGCTTGCAGGAAAAAGAAAAAATGGGGTAGCCCCTAAACTTG
>JASPKP010001886.1:22500-25798 GCA_030674155.1 Stramonita haemastoma | reverse complement strand
AAAAAGGGTAAAATTAAGGGTTTTCAAAAAAAAATTTTTGTTTAGAATTCTGGTGCCCCAATGTAATTTTGAAAAAAATGGGATTTTTTGTTTAGGAAAGCGAAGGTGCAATTTTTGTAGCCTGGAAAAGATGCTGGAGCACATCTATAAACTGTCGCCATTTCCCCTTTTTTTGAGGGAATTGAAAATGAAACAAAACAAATGTTTTTAATTGTTTTAACTTATCATTTGACAATTGAATTATTTTTATTTGGTGTGGCTGCGGGGAAAAATCAAAACTGCCGAAAATACTGATTTTATCAATTTTTTTAGAAATTTTTCCTCATATAAATGTAGAATCAATAAAACCGTTCCCAAATGTTGAAAATTTTTTAAGAGAAAACTAAATACAAAGTTTAAAATTGTTTTAAACAAGCACCCTTATCTGAATATGACTTTACCATGTTTCCCAACCAAAAGATGGTTCCAATGGTTTTTTTACTTAAAAACATGAAAGAAAAAAAAAAACTATAGGGAACTGAAAAACAAAAAAAGCAGATAACTGGTCATCATTCAGATACGTAGACAGTTACTTAGTACAAAACAAGGAATAACTATACTAATAATTCGGTCATGTTTCACTTGTATAATTTGTGGCCTGCCGGGTTCCTTGTAACAGGCCCGGCCTTAATTGTAGGCCCAAGGTTATATACCTGTCTTGATTTTTGTTGTTTTGTTTTTCCCAGCTGCACATTGATGAGTCTCTTGCCTTAATTGATTCTGCATCAGCGCAGCATGTATTTTTTTATGGACACCGGGTAAAATGGGTGATTGGTTTTATTAGCTGTGTGTAATGTATGCCCTGATATGCATGTTTGATCCTGCTGTATGTTGTTGTATGTATGTATGTATGTATGTATGTATGTATGTATGTATGTATGTATGTATGTATGTATTTTGTATGTGTGTGTGTGTTTGTGTGTGTGTGTGTGTGGTGTGCGTGCGTGCGTGCTTTCGTGGGGTGCGTGCGTGCGTGCGTGCGTGTGTGTATGTGTGTGTTGTATGTATGTTTACTATACCTATGCTATAGCAAAACTTTGGATGTAAAAAAAGATTATTGGTATTATATGCCCTGTTTGTATGTTTAGTGTTTTGTTTGTTTTTGTTCCCCTTAGGACCATGTTTCTGTATACAATAACTGTAGGATCAGAAAAGGGGGGAGTTTTTTGGTAACGATAAGAGTGTCTTGTTTTTGTTTTATGACTTTCTGGTTGTTTTGTGTTTTCCTTGTTGAAATTTGGGTTTGGTAACAGTTGTGTGCTGTGGGGTGGGTTTCTGAATTGTTTTTTGTACTCTATTTGAAAAATTAAAAATATTTATTAAAAAAAAAAAAGAAAAAAAAAAAAATAGATGGAATCTGGAATGTGTAGTATTCCTTCAATCGGTGTCCCAAAGCTTCTTATATGTATCCAAGTCCCCCTCCCCCCTCCCCCTCTCACTCTGTCTGTCTGTGTGTCTATCTGTCTGTACTGTGTGTCCTATCTGTCTGTCTTCTCGCTCCTCGCTCGCTCTTCTCGCTCTCGTCTCTCTCTCCTCTCTCTCTCTCTCTCTCTTCTTCCTCTCCTCTCTCTCTCTCTCTCTCTTCTCTCTCCCTCTCTCTCTCTCTCTCTCCTCTCTCTCTCTCTCTCTCTCATTGTAGATTGCAGATGGCAAAGAATGGAAATAACCACATTAAACGAGCGAAAGATTTCAGTCCTATGCTCTGCTTAAGCACAACCACTTAAAGGAAGCATACTTGAAAATGAATATGAATACATTTGTAAGAAATGCTTTAAACTAAATTTAGATTTGTTTTTTCACCCCTATTGATACATTCCGCCAAGATTCAGTAAAACAGATACACGTCAGGTGATATGTCCATTGTGTGAGTTTGAAAGGGAGGGATGAAATTCATTTTATATTCTTATGTCCGGCATATGACGACCTTCGGGAAGAACATATCGCAGAAAGTATCACCGCAATCCTTACAAGTGCATTTAGGTTACATATTCTGTTGTCATCCTCCAATGAAAACTACATTAAGGAATTTGTCATTATATATACACAAAGCATTGACAAGACGAAATATTGCCTTACGTTAAGAATATGATATATTGTTTACGTGAAAATGTGAATTCTTTCGTTTAAATCAATGTCATTTATTTTGATATAATGATATTGTACAGGGCCCCCCCGAATAAATATTCGCATTCACATTCGCATTCTCCTTCTCTCTCTCTCTCTCTCTCTCTCTCTCTCTCTCTTCTCTCTCTCTCTCTCCTCCTCTCTTCTCTCTCTCTCTCTCTCTACTCTCTCTGACTCTGTCTGTCTGTCTGTCTGTCTGTCTGTCTGTCTGTCTGTCTGTCTGTCTGTCTCTCTCTCTCTCTCTCTCTCTCCTCTCTCTCTCTCTCCTCTCTCTCTCTCTCTTCTCTCCTCTCTCTCCTCCTCTCTCTCTCTCTCTCTCTCTCTCTCTCTCTGGGTTTTCCTTTCCTTGTTAGATTTGGTTAAATTGTGAGTTTTTGGTTTCATTGATGATAGTTTTTTATGTGAAGTGTGAGTTTTTAAAAAATATTTTTGTTGACTGGTTTGTTTTGATGACGATATAATTTGGCGATGCTCTCTCTCTCTCTTCTCTCTCTCTCTCTCTCTCTCTCTCTCTCTCTCTCTCTCTCTCTCTCTCTTCTCTCTCTCTCTCTCTCTCTCTCTCTCTCTCTCTCCTCTCTCTCTCTCTTTCTCTCTCTCCCTCTCTCTCTCACTCTCTCTCTCTCTCACTCTCTCTCTCTCTCTCTCTCTCTCTCTCTCTCTCTCTCTCTCTCTCTCTCTCTCTCTCTCTCTCTCCTCTCTCTCTCTCTCTCTTTTTGCTTCCTTTCCCTCTCCTTTCCCCTCCAACTTCCACCTTCAGATATTCTATCCTAGACTATTATGGAGAGGAGTATATTTGGTTGTTATGTTGGATTCAAACTGTATTCTTACCATTTGAATATTGAAATGTGTTTTTTTATATAGTCTTTTGTGTTTAAAGGATTTTAGTTGTTGGTTGTTTTTTAATCTGTTTTTTTTCCCCCTTTTATGCCTACTTTGCTTGTTTTCCCGCTTTACACACACACCACGCACGCACGCACCACACACACACACACACACACACCACACCACACACACACACACACACACACACACACACACACACACACACACCACGCACCACGAACCACACACACACACACACTCACACACTCACGCATTATATATTGTAATGCCTTCTGTTTCTGGTCCTGAATAT
>JASPKP010001886.1:12500-17500 GCA_030674155.1 Stramonita haemastoma | reverse complement strand
TCTCTCTCTCTCCTCCCTCCCTCCCCTCTCCCTCTCCCCCCCCCCTCTCTCTTCCTTGTAGAACTAACAGGCGCCATCAGGAATCGTGAAAGGTATAACAGTTAATGTTTTAAGACATTTTTCAAAAGGGACCATTATCTAAAGGTGATGTTGATATATACTTGTTTTTGCGTTGCAGTTACACAAGCACAGTTCAGTGTCCTACCACTCAACACTAATGTAGGTCTACATCATTAAAAGGCAAAAGGTAAAGCTGTTCCCATAACCTATCCGGTCGTTGGGGAGCGAGATGTCATAGACCCCAGCTTCTCCAGGGCCCAGCATATTGAGGGTGGCCCCCATCTCCTCTCCGTCGGTGCTTTACCTTCCCTGACCCTTAAGAAGGCAGGTACCCATTTACAGCTAGCTGGGTGAACTGGGGGATTGTACTGAAGCCAAGGCGCACAAACGATCACCCATCCACTTGGTAACCATGCTCATTGCTGCTTAATTAACCTTAACTTGGGGAAAGCGAGTGCTCTGATTACTGAACTATTTCCTCTGAAGTCGGAGTATGGCTGCCTATATGGCGAGATACTTGAAAACAGTCAAGCACGCAAAGTTTCTCATTCAGTGTTGCAATTTCAATCTCACAGTCATTCCCAGGTGGAATGAGTGAGTCAGTGAGTGCATTCTGGGTGACAGACTCCCAGAGTGTTAAACTGGGGAACGCACAACAACAACTGAACAATTCCGTCTCCTTGTACATTATTCTAACTATTCAAAAACAAAACAAAGCAAACAAAAAAACAAAAAAATAATCAAATAGAGAATGAAAAACAGTTTTTTTTTATCAAAACGCCCTAGATCCTGTCTCATGAAGACTTGAAAAATTAAATACTTAAGTAAAAAGCTTAACAAGACATTCTTAGCACCTGAAGCTAAAATACCTACTGACAGACATAGTCTATTGCGATTTACTTTTCACGCATTGAGAAGAATAAACCAGAAAAAAATTAAGGAGCAGATTCTTATTTTAATGAATACTACGTGAATATACATATATATATTTATATACGTGTGTGTGTTTGTGTGTGTGTGTGTGTTTGTACGTGTGTACATGTGTGTGTGTGTGTGTGTGTGTAAGGAGAGAGAGAGAGAGAGAGAGAGAGAGAGAGAGGAGAGAGAGAGAGAGAGATAGAGAGAGAATAAAGTAGCGGATACAACTGATAACATAAAAGGTTCTTGCACTTTGCTGAAAGAGATACAGAATAAGAGAAAATAAAGGTGCAGGAAAGGAAATAGTTTATTGCATGATACAGAACACGGGCTAACCTTTTATGTTAAACAAGGTTAAACCTTAGAATCCAGACAACTAACTCACTTACAACTTGTTACATCTTCGCGTTACTTGTTGACTGCTAAAGCTATAACGGTCAGAAAGGAAAACTGTTGTTGTAAAGCTGTTCGTTTGGGGGCGTTTAAACCCTTTTTAGTGTGGTGCTTTCAGAGAGAGAGGGAGAGAGAGAGACAGAGAGAGACAGAGAGAGATATATAAGAGGGGTTTCAGACTTGAGACTTAGGAAATCTGAGAGAGAGAGAGAGAGAGAGAGAGGAGAGGAGAGAGAGAGAGAGAGAGAGAGAGAGAGAGAGAGAGAGAGACGCTTTGCAAACATTTTTTTTTCAGGTTTTGAGAGGAAAATGAAGTAGCCCACCAACCAAGACGCATACTTTCTCATTTCAGGTAATTCAGTTACGGACATTTTGGGGGGGAGGGGGGTGGGGGTGAGAAACGACCTGCATTTGAACTGTTTTTGCCAACAGCGTACAAGAAGCAGCGCTTAGACTGATATATTGCGGTAGAACTTCATGTAACGGCAAAAAGAAATGTTTGCGTGACCCTGGTCTGTCTAAACAGCAGCTACGAACGCTACATCTCCATGAGGATGGTACTTAACAGACTTTTGCGTACTTACCCATCGTTGGGTCATATCCATCCTATCTTTTCCTTTCTCCCCTCTTGTCAGAGAGAGAACGACATGCATATCCCCCTATCCGTATGTATTTTGTGATGTGACTATTCATCTCATATTTTTCCAGTATATCTTTGCTTACATTTATTTTCTGTTTTTAGTATTGTATATTTTTCTACAATTCAAGGATCTTGAGTCTTCTTCACTTCTGGAGTATAGCAGGGTTGTTTTTTTAATATTCCTTTTTTCCCATTTTATTGCACCTATCTTTTCTTTTTTATGACCGATAAGGATGAGAATGATTATCATCATGCAGTTTCGTTAAGTTAGGTTTAAGACTGCTGAACTTTATACCTCCTTTGTGGTATATCAGGGCTCAAGTTATATAGACACCTACCTTGTTAATAGGAAAATATAAGCAACACTCAAATGTACATCCGAAAAGTGGGCAATCCCGTACAACTTGGCCTGGATCTAGTCCTCTTAAACACCTACCATTTCTGACTACGAGTAGAATGTAGCTTCAGCTTTAATAACTCAAACATCATTCCTTTGTTACTGATCGAACTCACAATTTTCCAGCACCAAAATCACTTTGCAGAAACAGTTTCAAAGACATGATGACTGGTTGAGTAAGTGAATGCTGTTATTACATCAGAATTGAGTCTAAACTGTTTTACCGGAGCCATTTCATTTCAGCCTCATAGATTACCAGCTTAAGATGTTCTCTGACTGTTTGCGAGAAACTAAGCAACAATTGTATAAGGACAGCCTGTCGAAAAAACGGTAATCTTTTCGGACACTTCGACAGCGTGCATCTTTGACGATCGCTGTTTGTGGTTTTTACCTCCCACTTAGTGCAACGTGTCTGCTCGGCTTTACGACTGTATTGTTTTGTCTAATACCTGCTGACAAGAAAATAACAAGGGCGCTCACGCTGTGGCTTTTGGCTCTTGTTCTGTTGTTTGAAAAGTGATAATAATTATGTTCTGGCTTTGTTTTTAGACGGTTGGTTCTACACTGACTATGGTTATTCAAATGTATAGTAAACTAAAGGCATGGCACTCATAATTAAACACTGTGAAGATACCCCAGACAGTGTATGTCTGCATACTTTGACAAGTTTGATCTGAGATTTGTTGTTGTCCTGTAAAGTTCGAGCTCTTCTGTGGAATAAAAGGAAATCTCTATTTATTTAATCGTCTTTTCTGTGGCACACTAAAACTTAGTGAAAAAAAAGAAAAAAGAAAAGAAAAAACCTTTTTTGGGTTCGCCACACTCTATTCCCAAAAGGTTTGCTAGATGTAGCATCTTTGTTTTAGTATTGAAATAGCACTTCTGTTTTGAAGAAATAGGCGTCAACAAGAAATGGTTAAAATCAAATCACTATGTTGACAATAAATGAAGGCAGCTGAAAATTGTTTTGCAAAATATATTGTTGCAATCGTGCGTGCGTGTGTTTATGCGTGCGTGTGGTTAATTCATGTCTTTATCATCTTTCAAAGTCAAATTCCATAATGGTGAAACTTATTTGCTTGCAATGGTCTGGTCTCATTACCTCTATCAAACTTTATTCATGTTAACAACAGTGGGTAGCTTACCTGGCTCACCCAAACCCCAAATTTTTAATCCTGTTAAGAGTATACATTCCTTTTAGTTAATTCATTCTGCTTTTGCTGCTGTGTGGGTACATATAAAATGAACAGTATTTGAAGATATTGAGCACTTCTTTAGGGGTTTACCAACTGTTCACCCGTGTCTGAAGCGGTATATTTTGCTGATGTGTAATGTAAGAATTTTGTGTTGTAATTGTATACCTTATTTGGTTTCTTTGTGTCTGGGAGTATTTTTTACTTGTCTTTACACATTTCGATGATTTACTTTTCGTCCCCATGTCATATCAAATCAAGACCTGTCAGGCAATGCGCTTATGTTAACCGAACAAGTGTGTGTGTGTGTGTGTGTGTGTGTGTGTGTGTGTGTGTGTGTGTGTGTGTGTGTGTGTGTGTGTGTGTGTGTGCGTGCGCGCGCGCGTGCGTGCGTGCGTGCGTGCGTGCGTGCGTGCGTGCGTGCGTGCGTGCGTGTGTGTGTCTTATAATCAGAGTCAAATGAGTAACTCCCATCTGAAATATATTTATATCAAGTTTCTCGTTCGCCTGAATGTTTATCTACCTGTGTTGTTGCTAATAATAGGCAATAAATGTCTTTGACGGGAAGTTGTTATATTTGTCGTGTTAGCAAAGTTTTTGTCAATCTTTAATTCCAGCTTTTGATTTTCCTAAGGTGTCACATCAAGGGGAATACTATCGAGCATCCAACGAAGAGAATATTCTGTACATTGACCACTTAGCAAATACAACCCATAATCCACTTATGAAACTTCGGCAGCATGCCTGGCATTTTCATATCATTCATACCACTCGCCATGATATAAGGGCCTGGTTTTCCCTACAAAATATTGACGGATTTTAACACGTGCACTTTTTTACGGGTTCGTTCAGGCGCTGGACCCCAAACCTCCTCGACCTGACATAGCTCAGCAGAGACGCAGACTCCAACCTGCACCCATGTGTAGTGATCATTTTGAAAAGACAAGAGGAACTGAAACTGAATACCCTAACATAATAGCAAGTAACACCATCTACTCAACAAGACGCAGCATCGATGTTCCTCAAACACTGACACGTACACCTTTTTGTAACCTTGACTTTTATTTTGTGTATATATATATATATATATATATATATATATATATATATATATATATATATATATATATATATATATATATATATATATATATATATATATATTGTATGTATGTATGTATGTAGGTAGGTAGGACCACTCATTTTTTCAGACGTCATAGAATTTGATGTTTGTCATCTCAAATGAAAGATAGTAGCAAGATCAAGAAGCATGCAAAATTTCATATCATTATCTTTGACGGTTTTTGAGATATACCACTTTAAAAGGTTTCAGATGGGATGAAAATGTCATTTTGTTATATAAAGCCTTATTTGGACATCTCCCTCATGCTTATTATGA
>JASPKP010001886.1:0-7500 GCA_030674155.1 Stramonita haemastoma | reverse complement strand
TGTCTTTATCCCAGCCTTCACGTGCATTTCTTTTCACACTTTAAGCTCATCACAATACAGTTAATACAAGTTGTCTGAATTGACACTTTCAGCAGGAATTAGAAACGTTCTGTCACTGTGTGACGTGGCAATTCATCCCCTCTCCACATATTAAAAGACTAAACTTTTTTTTAAGGTTATGGTTTAAAAGCGCAAATGTTTGGTAAATTCTGATGGCATTACCATTTCATGATGCTGATTTCTTGTTGTATAAACCTTATTTACATGTCATAACTTTTTGTTTAATCGAGAAGTACCATTTTCTTCCCTAACTGATCTAAATTTATCCTGAAAAGCGCAAAATAACACAAAATATGACTTTCTTGAGGATGAAATTATTACAGACACTTTACAAAATAATTAAGCAGTCTACTCGAAGTCGGAATGCGGCTACCTTAATGGTGGGGTGAAAACGGTCGCGTAGGCAAAAATCTCACCATTGGTGAACTTCAGAGCTCTAGCCGATGAACGCAGAAAAAAATGTAGCTGTCAGATAGCCTGTTGCTTGATGCGCGTTTAAAAAAAAGTTTTCAAATATTACTTTGGATATACAGATTAATGAGGCCAAGTGTCTGATATTGTGATGGGGGGCGGGGAGGGGGGGGGGGGGTACTGGCGGGGGTTTTTTGTTCTTTTTTTTATATGTCAAATGAGATTATTTCGGAGTTCGAACAAAACCCCAATTATTTTGGGAATAGGATTACAATACCACGTTTCTTCTGGAAAAAAAAGTCTTTTCATTCAAAGGAAGCTATCAATTAATCTAATGCGATTAGGGTTCTAGGATGTTGGTTCTTCTGTCTCAAGTCGCCTTCAAAGCTATACGCTTAGTACACAGTATTTTAATTCCTTTTGATTCTGTTAAGTAATGTGGCTACACTATCCCGGATTCTAAGCGAGAGATTACTCCTAAATCTTTAGGAACGGGAGACAGGGAAAGGGAAAGCTGGTTTGGACGGAGGGTATTTCTTAAATAGAGCTAGTGATCAATTTTCTACAACTTTCGTGCCATTCATAGGAATTTTGAAAGACATTCGTAAAGGAATATCTGATGCGTCCGTCATTGCTACTTCGACTTTACTGAACACAAAGAGAAAACCAGTTGCTAAAGCTGTAAGCCTATATGGGTTTTGTTTGCCTGCTTGGTTGTTTCCCTGCTTGCTTATTTCATTTCTTATTACAAATTTACTAGTGGCTGCAAATTACTGGAAGAAGCGTACACAGTTAAAAGTGGGTGTCCAATTTCTTGCAGCTGAAAAGTAGAAACGATTGCTTGTGCTGTTAATACTGCTGTTTAAATGAAGCTCTGGAAGAAGTTATTTGTTGCAGGCCTTATTTTGTTTTGAATATGACTTGCATAATTCCTCTGATATCACCCCCTTAAAGAGTTTTGCCTGCGAGGATATGTACGGCTTCAAAACCCTTTCCCACTCATACACACACAAACCATAGTTCTTACGAGTATGTACAATCTCCATATGCGCGCGCGCGCACGCACACACACACACACACACACACACACACACACACACACACACACACACACACACACACACACACACACACACACACACACACATACATACATACACACACACACACGTACGCACACACGCACGCAGGCACTCGAGTGCAAACATACCCATTGACGCACACACGCTTAAATTCACACACTTGTCAGCCAGGGGAGCCCTGCACTGCTACTGGGTCACTTTGATGGTGTTTATTGGTGCCTGTTCTGAGCCAGCATAAGCAGGGCACCACATACTATCTCTCTCTCTCCCCCATTCCCCTCCCCGTACTGACGACAATAATTGCTCAGTCGCAGAGTCAGACTGGATGAGACGCCCACCTGGGGTGGCAACCACAACAACATCTTTCCAACGACCTTCTCCCATGCACCTCCGACCCCGAAGGCTTTGGCGCAAACTCACTACTGTCTTAGAAGTGTAGGGGAACCCGAAACTAAGGTCACCATGAGACCAGAGCAACTGGGACCAACGAATCAGGGACAATTGTCTTTTATTACATGAGGATCAATGGTGATTAGGATGGTATTATGTTGCTGCTATGGAAGTACATGTGCTTTGAGACTAACTGACAGCGCTGAACTCTAAAGTTCCCATTATAATAATCCCAGCGTCAACAGGACTCAAGAGATGCAGACACATGCAGCGTTGGTCCTGTAATTTGAACATGCAACATTCTCATAGTCGCATAGATCTATAATGTGGATGAAGCTCGAGTGTGTGGTCCTAATCTTCCCAAAGAGCCCTTAAGCAAACTAACTCGGGGTAGGAGCCGGCCAGAGTCCGAAAAAATCCTTATGACTTGTATGGAATTCGAACCTGTTCTCTTCCATTCCATAACTCATGGCGCTAATCACTGTGCCACGACGGTTGGACTAGCTCAAAGAAAGATAGTAATAGGTACACTCTTTGTCTCTGTCTGTCTGTCTGTCTGTCTGTCTGTCTGTCTGTCTGTCTGTCTCTCTCTCTCTCTCTCTCTCTCTCTCTGTGTGTGTCTCTCTCTCTCTCTCTCTCTCTCTCTCTCTCTCTCTCTCTCTCTCTTCTCTCTCTCTCTCTCTCTCTCTCTCTCTCTCTCTCTCTCTCTCTCTCTCCATCCTCTTCTTTCTTTGATCCCTATTCCAAATGTGTGCACAAGTCTACGCGCGCACCCAGCGATCAGCAAAGTATAGGCTTAATCGAAAAGAGAAAAGTGTATGGGTGAATTGCAAAAAAGTGGAGAGAGAGAGAGAGAGAGAGAGAGAGAGAGAGAGAGAGAGAGGAGAGAGAGAGAGAGAGAGAGAGAGAAGAGAGGAGAGAGAGAGAGAGAGAGAGCGTGCGTGCGTTGGTGCGCGTACGTGCGTGCGTGCGCGCGCGCGTGTGTCCTTTCAAAATGTGAATGCGTTCTCATAACTGACAAAGTTTTTTCCTGTAACTTTCAAGGTATGAAATTTTATTTGATCCAGCCAAATAACCAGTACCAGTCACTCTTTGAATAAAAGGCAGTCACCTCTTTATCATTCTCGTTGTTGTTGCTGTTGTTGAATTATTGTCTGAACAAAATAACAAGGTATGTGCATCTAACTAAGCGTCATTTCCGGACATAGATGTTTACTGTTAGGTCAAAAATATAAATGGCAAAGTTACCCTGCTTTTCCATTAAAATAATTTCATGTCAGCCAATATTTGTCTGCATTATATGCGCATCTTATTTTGTACAGTATTGGAGTAGAAAGTACATACATCACTACAGTCTGGTGGGCAAACAGAAAGAATTATTACATTTTTGTATAAAGTGACGATATCGAGTGACAGGCAATATGTCGAACGAAAACAACAGTATTTGCAAAACATGACATATCAATATCAGCAGGTCAAGATATAATTAGCCAGTAGTCGCTGAACATAGCAAGAAGACAACAAAAGTATTGAATCGATGATAAAAAGCAGACACATCAACCAATGACACCAACATCACACGGGCATGAAATCAGAAAATCAGTAAATCGCGTCAAGGTAGCGGTGACAATAGCATTAGACAGAAGCAAAAATGTGTAGATTCTATAGAATTATACTTGTAATACAATAGGAATTTAAAAAAAATAATAATAATAAAAAAATATAAAAATATATATATAACTCTTAAACCCTTAGGAAAGACAGTCTGTAAATCCAAAGTGGTATTCATAGTTTAGTGGGGTAACTGTCTTGAAAACCAGGATACTATAACTTGCTGTAGTGACTGTCTTTTACAGTTTGATTCAGTGGCGGGACAGGAGTCTGCAAATCCATCAAATTGATAGTATACGATCTCTGCCGGATAAAGTACTCGAGTGACATGCTATATGACATGTTTTTGTACCCACTGAAGTGACAGTCTGTAACTTAAATGGAATGGTAGTTTATTATATTCATTGAAGTGACTTTTCCTCGTTTTACAAATTTATAGAGCGTCATTCCATTAGCTTTACTGACTGTCACTTCTCTGTAACTTCCGAAACTGTTGCTCTGATCGCTGTAATAGATACTTGACCGGGTTCGCTGACAGTTCATCCAAGTAGATTTACAGACTACAATTGAGTGACAAAAAATTTTTGTAAAAGTAACACAGTGATAATCTGCAAGGTTGGTGGTGGGGACAGAACTCATATCTGCTGACTGAGGTAAAAGAAGTCCAATTGGTGTGACAGAAAAGAACTGAAAATCAAACACAAAAAAACAAGTTCAGAGAAATGACAGGGAAAAACTCGCAAAAATGACAGTTTTGTCAGTCCTGTTTTAGGGTAACGTAACACCAGCAATGGTCGACCAGTGCCGCTTAGCCCCGGCCACGCCGGCCCGATCTGCCCTGCATGAGGTTGTGGCATGTGGGGCGCTGATTTCCAGGTTGATGCCGGCCTGACAGGCCCACGGTCTGTAGGTGAACCGGGGCTTTCCCTCTCCAAGCCGTACACACCCGCCCATTTCGCCTCACAGTCTGGGCATAGAACACACAAAGCCACCATGCATCAGGATATGTGGAGGTACTTGTAGTGAGAGAGAGGAGAGGAGAGAGAGAGAGAGAGAGAGAGAGAGAGAGAGAGAGAGAGATAGAATGTAAACTTTTCTTGCATTCAAACAGCAGAGATGTAAAATAATCTCTGCAGAATAAAACAGGAAACAAAGGAAAGGTTTAAGTGCCTCCCCTCACCAAAGTCAAAGAAACAACGGCAGTAACAACTAAGCCATAAACTAGCCAAGAGACAAACAAACCAAGCAAAAAACAAAGAGTAAACAAACATCAACTCTACCGTGACACAGTAATTTAGCTAATTGATTTTCTGGCTGGAAGGTCATAGGTTCGAATCCCATTAGAGTAACTTTTTTTCGGCCCACCGGGCCGGCTCCATCCTAGACTGAGTTTTCTATGGGCTACTTTGAAAAACAATGAGACCCACACAGAGCATCATTTACACGGCTGTGATGATATAGATTTGCTCAAATTGCTTGACCGACATTGCACGTGTCTATCCTCTCGTGACCAGTGACGCCGGTTAATAATTTTTATGATAGTAGCGTGCAGAATAGCCCTGTTAAGTAGTCAGCAAACCTTATTAAAAAAAAAAGGAAAAAGGTTAAGAACAATCCATCAAATAATAATGTCTCTAATCATAACGTCTGTAATCCACCTTTTTAAAGAAATATTACAAGAAAAATTTCACACAGACTATGCCGTGACTGAAAATGGTATGCAATACAATACAGCACGTAGCAACGCCAAACCTGGACGTATCGATTTGCTAAGCAAGCAAAAGAAAAGGTCAGAGACACACTGACATTGCCGCGCAGACTGCAGCGCCATGGGCAAGGACACCCGTCGATGTCAAGACAAAAATACAGGCACTACAAAGACTCTGATAATGTTACTCTGTCCCTTTCTGGTCGCTGTCCTCACATCTCTCTCTCTCTCTCTCTCTCTCTCTCTCTCTCTCTCTCTCTCTCCTCTTCTCTCTCTCTCTCCTCTCTCTCTCCCCCCTCTCTCTCTGTCTCTCTCTTTTCTCTCTCCCCTCTCTCTCTCTCTCTGGTCGCTATCCTCACATCTCTCTCTCTCTCTCTCTCTCTCTCTCTCTCTCTCTCTCTCTCTCTCTTCTCTCTCTCTCTCTCTCGTCATCCCCTCTCTCTCTCGCTATCCTCACTCTCTCTCTCTCTCTCTTCCCCTCCTCTCTCTCTCTCTCTCTCTCTCTCATCTCTCTCTCTCTCCATCTCTCTCTTCTCTCTCTCCTCTCTCTCTACTTAAACGGGTACGTCCACGTAGCAATTTTTTGTTCTGGGGTGACGGGGTGGGGGGCGTGTAGAGCAAGTAATGTTCTGTGTTCATAATTCCGTTCTCCGGCAAACCGGGCTTACGAGTCAGGAAGGAACTGCCAGAATCCTGCAACACAAAGCAGATTAAAAAATATATATATTGCATGATGGTCAATAGTGATGAGGATGACATAGGCTTATAAAGATACTAAGGAAATGCACCAGCTTTGAGACTACTTAACAGGGCTATTCTGCACGCTACTATCATAAAAATTATTAACCGGCGTCACTGGTCACGAGAGATAGACACGTGCAATGTCGGTCAAGCAATTTGAGCAAATCTATCATCACAGCCGTAGTAAATGATGCTCTGTGTGGTCTCAGTTTTTCAAAGTAGCCCATAGAAAACTCAGTCTAGGATGGAGCCGGCCGGTGTCCGAAAAAAAGTTACTCTAATGGGATTCGAACCTATGACCTTCCAGCCAGAAAATCAATTAGCTAAATACTGTGTCACGGTAGTTGATGTTTGTTTACTCTTTGTTTTTGCTTGGTTTGTTTGTCTCTTGGCTAGTTTATGGCTTAGTTGTTACTGCCGTTGTTTCTTTGACTTTGGTGAGGGGAGGCACTTAACCTTTCCTTTGTTTCCTGTTTTATTCTGCAGAGATTATTTTACATCTCTGCTGTTTGAATGCAAGAAAAGTTTACATCTCTCTCTCTCTCTCTCCTCTCTCTCTCCTCTCTTCTCTCCTCTCTCTCTCTCTCTCTCTCTCTCTCTCCTCTCTCTCTCTCTCTCTCTCTCTCTCATTCTCCTCTCTCTCTCTCCTCCTCTCTCTCTCTCTCTCCTCTCTCTCTCTCTCTCTCTCTCTCTCCTCTCTCTGTCTGTCTGTCTGTCTGTCGGTCTGTCTGTCTGTCTGTCTCTCTCTCTCTCTCTCTCTCTCTGTCTCTGTGCGTGCGCGCGCGCGCGCGTGTGTGTGTAGAGAGAGACAGACAGTGAGAGAGATATGGGAGTGTGTGTATCCCCTGTGTATGTGCGCATGCGTATATGCGCGCGCGCGCGCGCGCGCGCGCGTGCGTGCTTGTGTGTGTGTGTGTTTTGTTGTGTGTGTGTGTGTGTGTGTGTGTGTGTGTGTGTGGTGGTGGGGTGTGTTTTTGAATCGGTGGTTTGGTTATCAGTGATCTAGATGTGTTGCACCTGCCTCAAAAAGCGAGAAGCGAGAGTTCGATTCCCATTTGAGCCCAAACATTTCTCCCATCCACAACTTTGAGTGGTGGTGTGGACGCTAGCCTTTTAGATGAGACATAGACCGAAGTCCCGTGTGCAACATGAATTTGATGCACGTAAAAGAATCCAGGACAAGTAATTGTCCCTGGCAAACTCTGTAGAAAAAGCGACTATATATATATAAAAACAAAATCACGGAAAAAGGAATTCTTTTTAAAGGCGGGGGTGCTCTTGTGGCGACGCGCTCCTCCGGAGAGAGCACCCGATTTTTTCGAGAGAAATCTGCCGTGACTGTCATATATTTTTCAAAAAAACACAATTTCGGACTTTGTTAAAAAATAAGAGCCACAACAACTGTTAAAAAGATAACAGAGTAACAAAACAAAAAACCAACAAAAGGAAAGGAAAAATTAAACACGTTCTTTTTTTAAATCAAATTTTTTTTAAAAA
>JASPKP010000189.1:50000-60000 GCA_030674155.1 Stramonita haemastoma | reverse complement strand
AAGGCAAGGCAAGGCAAGGCAAGGCAAAGTATTTTATTTGAGGATAATAGATAAGCACTTGTGTGCTTTTTTACATCCAGTCCCCGCCCTTTTCAGGGATACATCAAGTTGAAAAGATACTAAACAATAAAGCTTTACCCAGTACCAAACAACACACAAGAATAAGGACACTATATATGATGAGGTAATAAAAATGCACTCGATCAGAAGACAAAAATCAGAAGTCACAATAAAATGATTTTGATTATGAAAGAATAGAAAAGTGTTAATAGATAAAGAGCAAACAAGAGAACAAGATGAAATAAACAACTGAAAAAATCAATCTACCACCATCTGTCAAGTTATACATGTGATATAAATGATACATTTGGATAAAAGGGGGAATTTTTAACAAAAAACTAATATCCTTATTGGAGGGGGGGGGGGGGGAGATACTGCCAATAAAAAATATAAATAAAATCAACAATTATACTGATCCAAATACCAAAAGTAAGGAACCATACCAAGTATCAAACAACAGGCAAGAATTAACACAGAGATACAATATTAAGGTAATGTTATAAAGTCACTGATTCAGAAATGAAAATGAGAAGTAAGAATCAATGATGATTTTGAGTTGAATAAAGAAAGCAAGAAAAACAAAGAACAAAAAAAACCCAAAAAAAACAAAGAAAAGGCGCAATAATTAAGAGTAAACATGAAAATATTATGAGGTTAACTGACTGAAAACATCAATCCACCACCATCTATCATCAAAATAAGTCACATAAAACATAAGATTTTGATAAAAGGGGAGAAAGAACAACAACAACAGGTAAGGAATACGACAGAGATACAATAGTAAGGTAATGATATAAAAAGGCACTCATTCAGAGACAAAATATGGAGTAAGAATCAATGATTATTTTGATTTGAATAATAAAACAAAAACAAAACAAACAAAAAACAAATAAACAAACAAAAACAAAACAAAGCAACCAAAAAAAAAAAAAAAAAAAAAAGGGGCAATGATTAAAGAGCAAACATAAGAATATAATGAGGTTGAATGACTGAAAACATCAATCCACCACCATCTATCATCAAAATAGTCCCATACAACATAAGTTTTGATAAAAGGGGGGAAAGAACAACAACAACAAAAAACCCAACTCACACACACACACACACACACAACACACACACACACACACCACACACACACACACACACACACACACACACACACACACACACACACACACACACAAAAGGGCGCAATAATTAAAGAGCAAACATGAGAATATGATGAGGCTAATGACTGAAAACATCAATCCACCACCATCTATCATCAAAATAGTCTCATAAAACATCAGTTTTGATAAAAGGGGAGAAGAAGAACAACAACAAAAAACCCAACTCACACACACACACACACACACACACACACCACAACACACACACACACACACACACCCCCACACACCACCACTCTCTCTCTCTCTCTCTCTCACACACACACACACACACACAGCACACACACACACACACACACACACACACACACACACACACACACACACACACATAAATTTATGTTTTATGTTTTATGTGGTAGAAAGAGGGAGGGGGAAAGGGAGGGAGTGGGCTGGGATATAGGAGGTACCAACTGATGAGGTAGACAAATAGATCACCAACAGCATATCCAAAAGGTTAGGGAAACAATAGGCCTCCAGGTTGCCAAAACTCAAGAAAGGAAAGACCTCCAATCCCAATGTGACCCTGTGAGACTGCTGTCTGCTACAGCTGGCCTGCCTCACGCACTGCCCATCCTCCCTCACTGAACAAGGCTCCACCCACTTTTGCCACTGTCATGGGCGGGGCAACACTCATGGGCTACTGCTTCTTATTTGATGAGCCTGAATGACCCCTGTTTGGAAAGAAAGACACACTGCCCCATTCTCCCTGACTGAACAAGGCTCCACCCAGTTTTATCCTGTTTATGGGCGGGGCAACTTGATGAGCCGAAATGCCAGCTATCTTCAAAAGAAACACACACTAACAGTAACTGCTTACATGTTTTAGGGTAGGTCTATATGTGGTGTGTACCGCACTGATGTTTGTATTTTACCACAATATATCAAAACAATTGTCCACATGTCAAAATCAAAGTCCAATTTTTATTTCTAAGTAGTACATTGAATATGCACTGATCTGCTTTTTTTCATCAATCCATCTATCTAGGAACAAAAATAATTCATGAATAATATCTAACTACAACACGACTAGGGCAACTTTTATCAATAAAATCTACCTGTAAGAAAACAATGAGCAAACAAGAATGCAGCAAAAGTCACACACACACACACACACACACACACACAACACACACACACACACACACACACACACACACAACACACCACACACACACACACACAGAGAAAACACACACACACACAAAAAACACAGAAACACACACAGAAACACACACACACACACACACACACACACACCAACACACACAAAACACAGAACAACACACAGAAACAACACAAACAACACACACAACACACACACACAACACACAAACACACACAACACACAAAGACGACACACACACAGACAACACACAACGCACACAGCACAATACAATAAAATCAATGGAAAGGATTGGAGGGAATATCAAAGAGGAAGGGAAAACTAAGCAGAAGCCAATAAAAATGATCATACTCTAGAATGTTTGTAGTAAACCACTGAGGCGAGTCAAGTCCAAACCACCTTAATCATCATGAAGGCAATTACATCTGACAGCATATTGATAGATCATAATCTAGAAGACACAGATAGCTAAATTTTATAATTCATATAACATTCAAGATAATTTCAATAAAATCTCTCTCTCTCTCTCTCTCTCTTCTCTCTCTTCTCTCTCTCTCTCTCTCTCTCTCTCTCTCTCTCTCTCTCTCTCTCTCTCTCTCTCTCTCTCTCTCTCTCTCTCTTCTCTCTCTCCCTCTCCCCTGTGTGTGTGTGTGTGTGTGTGTGTGTGTGTGTGTGTGTGTGTGTGTGTGTGTGTGTGTGTGTGTGTGTGTGTGTGTTTTGTTTTTATTTTTGCTTTATTGTTTGTTGTAGTTCTTTGCTCTGTCTTGTTATTTTGTGTTTTTGTGGGTCTTGTTTTTTCCTCATTTTTTCTTCATATCTTCATGTTGTCTTCCTGTTTTGTGGTTTGTTAGTTTGTTTTTGTTTTCTGTTGTTTTGTGTGACTTTTTGTTATCTAGTTAGATGTTGTTGTTTTTTATTATTATGGTATCCCTAACAAGGGCGGGGACTGGATGTAAAAAAACCACACGGTCCTTATTCATTATCATTATATTATATTATTTTATATATATTATATATATATATATATATATATATATATATATATATATATATATATATATATATATATATATATATATATATATATATATATATATATATATAAGTCCCTTCTCTGGGACCTCAATTCCTGACCACAACAACAGGCACACACATGTCTGCTGCTGCTTCAGTGAAAAAGGGGAAGGAGTCAGGTGTGACATCAGCACACACACAGCTCTGCCACTGACGTCAGGTGTGACATCAGCAACACACACAGCTCCGCCACTGGCGTCAGGCGTGACATCAGCACACACGGCTCTGCCACTGACGTCAGGCGTAACATCAAACACACACACAGCTCTGCCATTGACGTCAGGTGTAACATCAGCACACACAGCTCTGCCGGGCCGCTGCCGTCAGGCATGGCATCAGCACACACAGCTCTGTCACTGACGTCAGGTATGACATCAGCACACACATCTCTGCCGCTGACGTTAGGTGTGGCATCAGTATACACAGAGCTCTGTCACTGACGTCTGGTGTGACATCAGCACACACAACTCTGTCACTGACGTCTGGCGTGACATCAGCACACACAGCTCTGCCACTGACGTCAGATGTGACATCAGCACATAAGCTCTGCCACTGACGTCAGATGCGACATCACCACACACAGATCTGCCGCTGACGTCAGGAGTGACATCAGCCCACACAGCTCTGCCATTGACGTCAGGTGTGACATCAGCACACACAGCTCTGCCACTGACGTCAGGTGTGACATCAGCACACACAGCTCTGCCACTGACTGAGGGAACAGTGCAAGGCTCCTCCTCTTTCTCGCCAGTGAAAGCATCAACGTGGCTTTGGCTCTGTCATCATCTTGGACATAAAACATGCAGCTGGGGGACTGTATGGAAAAAAGAAGTGGAAGTGAAGGAGCTGACGTCACCTGACTGACAAGCAGCACTAGGAAAGGCAGCTGTCTGTCGTCTGTTTGTCTGTCTGTTGTCTGTCTGTCTGTCTGTCGTCGTCGTCGTCTGTCTCTGTCCTGTCCGTCTGTCTCGTCCGTCTCGTCTGTCTTCTGTCTGTCTGTCTGTCTTCTGCCTGTCTGCCTGCCTGCTGTCTGTCTGTGCTGCTGCCTGTCTATCTGTCTGCTGCTGCCATCTGTCTGTCTGCCCCTGCTGTGCCTGACCTGCCATGCCTGTCTGTTCTGATGCCTGTCACTGCTGTCTGTCTGTCGTTTTCTGTCTGCTGCCTTCTTTTCCTTTTGCTTGTCTGCTGCTTCTGTCTGTCTGCCTTGTCTATCTGCCTTTTGGTCGTGATGCCTCTGTCTCTGCTGTCTGTCTGCTCTGTCGTGCCTGTGTCTCTGTCTGTCTGCGTCTGTCTGTCTGTCTGTCTGTCTGCTCTGTTTCGACATCTGCTTGTCTGTCTGTCATGAATGCCTTTCTCTTCCTGACCCATTCTGTCGATTTGTTGCTCTGGCACGTTGCAGTGTGCTGAGTCTGTCCTCTCTGTCTGCCAGTGTCTGATCCTTGTCTCCTCCCTCTCCGTAGTGTGTGCAGTCCTGTGCCTGCCTCCTGTTGCTGGTCACTTCCTTATGCCTCTCTGTGTGCTGTCATGTCCTCCTCCTAGTGTCTGCTCCTGTCCTCCTCCTCCTGTGTGCTCAGTCTGTGCTCCTCTCCTGTGTCTGTCTGTGCCTTCTCCTGTGTGCTGCAGTCACTTACCTCCTCACTCTCTCGTGGCTGAGTCATGTGCTCCCTCCCTCTGTTGCTGCAGTCACTGTGATCCTAAGGTCTCAGGCCTTTCTCCTTGTGCCTCCAGGCCCCATCCCTGGTGGTCATGAAGTGTGGGAACTCCCCTTGGGCAAGGCAGTGCTCCCCAGTGTGCTGCAGGTCACTGTGCCCTCCCTCCCTCCCTCCCTCAGTGTGCTGCAGGTCACTGTGCCCTCCCTCCCTCGTGTCTGCAGTCACTGTCCCTGCCTCCTAGTGCTGCAGGTCACTGTGCCCTCCCTCCCTCAGTGTGCTGCAGGTCACTGTGCTCCTCCCTCCCTCCCTCAGTGTGCTGCAGGTCACTGTGCCCTCCCTCTCCCCCGCCCTCCCTCTCAGTGTGCTGCAGGTCACTGTGCCCTCCCTCCCTCCCTCAGTGTGCTGCAGGTCACTGTGCCCTCCCTCCCTCCTCAGTGTGCTGCAGGTCACTGTGCCTCCCTCCCTCCCTCAGTCAGGGCTGTTGTCATCTGTAGCCAGTGGTTGAAGGGAAAGAACTGTTGTCAGCTTCCTTCACTGTCGTTCTAGGATTACCTCCCTTAATAGAATTGCTGTGTTCGAGGGGAAAAATCTAAAATCCTCTCTCCAACTGATTAATTGATTGATTGATTGATTGATTGATTGATTGATTGATTGATTGATTGATTGATTGATTGATTGATGATGACTGATTGATGATTGATTGATTGATTGACGGATTGATTGATTGATTGATTGATTGATTGATTGTGTTGGTTGGTTGGTTGGTTGGTTGTTGGTTGATTGGTTGATTGTTGATTGATTTGATTGATTGATTGATTGATTGATTGATTGATTGATTGATCGATTGGTTGATTGGTTGGATGGTTGATTGATTGGCTGGATTGTTGATTGATTAATTGATGAGTGATTGATTCAATGACTGATTGATTTATTCATTCATTATTGATTGGTTGGTTAATCAATTGATTGATTTGTGTATTGATTGATTGACTGAAGGAATAATTGATTGATTAGTTGGTTGGTTGGTTGGCTTGTTGGTTGGATGTTGGTTGACTCATACATTCATTGGTTATTAATCTTTATACCTAGGGTTACAGACAAGCATGACATATTTTCTCATCCAGCCCTTGCCCTGGGTAGGGACTGTCCTTTATGATCACAACTAAGGATTTTGAGAGAGAGCAGAGACAGACAGAGACAGAGAATGAGACAGAGACTGAGAGACAGAGAGAGGCAGGTGCTATTATCAGTGAAAGATCAACTGTAATTATATTGTTAATCTGAACCTGGCATCAACAACACCAAGTCAAAAACAGAAAAAACTGAAATCACTATCAACAAAAAGCAAAAAAAACATGTGTGCAAAAATACAACATATTACATATTTCATCAAATAAGACCTCTATGCATTGTGTATTGCATGTTGGTGTGTGTGTGTGTGTGGTGTGTGTGTGTGTGTGTGTGTGTGTGTGTGTGTGTGTGTGTGTGTGTGTGTGTGTGTGTGTGTGTGTGTGTTGTGTGTGTGCACGTGCACGTTCACGTGTGTGTCTGTGGGTTTTTGGGTCTGTAGATCTGTGGGTCTGTGGGTCTGTGGGTCTGTGTGTGTGTTTTATTATCAATCGAAGTCTAAAATTCCACAACCTGACCCCCACCAGCCTTTAATGGCTCCTAGGGGAAAAGGGGGTCAGGTGCTAAGCCACTTATTTCATGGTGGAGGTCACATCTATTTATTTATTTATTTATTTATTTATTTATTTATTTATTTATTTATTTATTTATTTAGTCCTGCATATCCAAGATAATAAAATAAGCATCCATGCACTTTTCTACATCCAGTCCTGGTGTGTATGCAATTTTGTAAATTTTGTCATCTGTTCCCACCAGTACACAATGGCCTACTTTTGGGAAAAAGTGGATCAGGACTTAAGGTGTGCACAAGATGTTCTGCAGAGGTGGGTTTGCACACAGTTTATAGTTAATTAAGCATGTTATGTAGCGTTAGAAAAATCAGTGTTCTTAAGATCCAATGGCCATTCAGTTTCTTCATTCATTTTCCATTAAAAAAAAACAAAAAACATTGAACTCTTTTTTCTCTCTTAAATAGTTTCAGGCCAGCATTTTTTGTTAATTTCTACCCCAGAAATATAAAATCCTCTGGCACTGGCAGGACTCTTCAATCAGATTTTTCCTGGCAGTGAACTGGTTAATTGATATGGTTCATTATCACAACTAGAGAGGTAGAGAGAGAGGAGGGGGAGGTGACTGGTTAGATTTTACAGTCAGACTGGATGGTGTTATATTAAAAACAACAAAAACAACAGCAACAACAATGACAACAGTAACAACAACAGCAACAACAGCAAGCCAGAATAACACTTCACAGCTGTTCACAGTACAAGACATGATCAGGATCCACAGAACAGCCAGCAGGTTGTCTCCCTTCCACTGTAGGTTTTTTTTAGTATACTGTGAGAATGCTTGCTTGATAGCAGGATGTGTGTGTGTGTGTGTGTGTGTGTGTGTGTGTGTGTGTGTGTGTGTGTGTGTGTGTGTGTGTGTGTGTGTGTGTGTGTGTGTGTGTGTGTGCCCAGGGTGCAGCACATCCATGTGTGTGTATGGGAATCACTCTAGAGTTAATGCGGCAGTCTTGAAAGCAAAAATTCCCATTTAAGTGTGGATGGTTTGAATCCCCTTTGGGCCCAAAACATTTACCCCACCTATAAGACATGAGTGGTGGCCTGGGTCCTAGTCTTTCAGTCAATAAACCGAGGACCTATGTGTTACATATAACTATTCAGTGCACATAAAAAAACCAAACAAGAGAGTTGTCCCTGGTAAAATTCTAGAGAAAAAAGCCACTCTGATAGGGAGACAAATACAGTTGCAGACAGGAAAAGAAACATATAAAATGGGTGATGCTGCTCTTGTGGCTATTCTGGGAGAGCAGTCTGAATTTCTGGCAGAGAAATCTTCTGTGACTTCAAGTGGTATACAATGTAAAATCTATATTTAAAAAGTGCCTATGTGTGTATAGTCTATGTATGAGAGGGGAGGAAAGGGGTGGTGTTGAAGGGTATGCACTGATGATGAGGGAGGGAAGACCTTAGGCAGGAAGTCAGTGTCTTGGAGGCTGCAGGCAGCATTTTCAGCAGACTTGGCCTCAAAAAGGATCTACATTTGTTTAGTGGTGAGATTTTTTTTATATTGATTTTTGTCATATTTATAGTGTCACACTGAATGTCATCATGATCAATAGAAAGCAGCAGTAACAACAACAACAACAACAACAACAACAGCAACAACAACAACACAACAACAACAACAACAACACACCAGCAAGGGAGAACAAGACTTCACTGCTCTTCACACACAGATTCCACAAAACAACCAGTAGGTTGTCTCCCTTCCACTGTCAGATTTTTCATCATGCTGTGAAAATGCTTACTTGATAGCAGGATTTGTGTGTGTGTGTGTGTGTGTGTGTGTGTGTGTGTGTGTGTGTGTGTGTGTGTGTGTGTGTGTGTGTGTGTGTGTGTGTGTGTGTGTGTGTGTGTGTGTGTGATGATGATGTGATGATGATGATATGATGATGATGATTTTTTTTTTTATTTTATATCATTATTGTCATATTATTGCTTCCAAAAAAAAAGTGGTAGGAATCAAACGCCTGCACGTTTATTAAAACTCGCAATTTTTGCAAGTATCGTGTTGAAAAAAAAATCTAGTACCTCAAAGCGCGTTGCTGTTTAGCCAAATATCATAGCTTCCTACTGCCAATGGAGCGCAGAGTTACCCACCCTGGCATGTGACATGCGCGGGGACCCTTCCGGTTATGAAGTGAGCGGAGATCATGTTTTCAGTTGAGATTGCAGTGGTTTGTATCGCCAGTTGGTCTTTTTTGCCTTCTTCCAACAAGTTCGGTATCAACTGAAGGTGCTAATCTACACGCAGATCGTTTCATTCCATACAAAGGTTAGTGACGTTTTCCGTTCAATGTATACCTACATGCTAACGACTCTCAGTTTGTCCACCAGGTTCGATTTCCAGTCCAGAGGATTTTTCCTCTGGAGTTAACATCAGTGCTGACTCCAATCCCCCCAAAAGTCTTTCGGATAAGACTATAAACCGAGGCCCTGTGTTGAACGCACGCAGAACATCTTGTGCACACGTTAAAACCTGTTCCGCTTTTCGTAAGAGTAGGCCATCATGTGCTGGTAGGAACAGATGACATTTAAAAAAACGGCATACACACGGGAACTGGTTGTAAAGAGCGCTAAATAACGATGTATAACACACGGGACCTCAGTTTATCGCCTCATCCGAACTAGCACCCAAACCACCACTCATCGTCTAATGGATTGGGCCCAAACAGGATTTGAACCACCGCACACTCCGACCCGGACTTTTCGCTTTCTAGGCAAGGCGCGTTACCTCTTAGACCACCGATCCACCTTACAACTTGTAGACACCTACATTCTATAGCCTTGATACAACAGTCACTGATCGTTTGATGTAGCGCTACGTTTTAACTTTTTGTTGTTGAATTTCTCTATTTGTGAGGTAACAAATCTTTGAAGTGTGAATTGTGAATTGTTGTTTGGGGCTTCTCATTCCTCGGCTACAGCTCTGAGGTTCGTCAATGGTGAGGTTTTGCCTATACATGCGACCGTTTTTGCCTCACCATGAGGGTAGCTCATTCTGACCAGGAATAGATGCTAGATATGTTGTGTTTCCGTAACCCACTAAAGGTTTTTTTTTTCAATTATTTGTTTCGTTCCTCAACCTAGAGATCCGAGGTCAACAATGGTGTGATTTTTTTGCGTATGCTATCCACCGTTCTCCCCCCCCCCTCCCCCACTCCACCAACCTCCGTCATTTAGGTAGCCACATTCCTACTTCGGGGATTGCTGTCATTA
>JASPKP010000189.1:7500-37500 GCA_030674155.1 Stramonita haemastoma | reverse complement strand
GATTGATGGCAGATTTTACACCAAGACATCTTAGAAAGAAATGTGTGAAAGAATAATGGTATAGGATTTTAAGTATAGTAGTGAATGAAATGTGCCTGTGGTTTGTTTCCTTTTTTTTTTTTTGGGGGGGGGGAGGTTACCTTTCTTTTTCTTCTTTTGAATCACTTCAAATTTGTAAACAAAAAGAAAGCTTGTGCTGTGATTGTCGTTGACATTCTAATGGTTTTATGTATAGTGTTGGATAAAACGTACCTGAGTGGTTTGTTTGTCTTTTTGTTTTTAAAATGTCATTGGAGGTCAACAAAAAATGTAGAATGTTGTAAAATACCATAAGAAATGTGTGGGAGAGGTTAGTTAGTTTTTTTAATCACCTTATGTGGGAAAGCAAAAAGAAAGCTTGTGCTGTGATTGGCATTGGTATTCTGTGAAATGACTTTAGATGATGTTGGTGGCAGATCTGTGTATTGATCTTCTGCTGGAAGATTGATGGCAGATTTTACACCGACACTTCTTAGCAAAAATGTATGGGAAAGACTAATGATGTAAGATTTTATTTATAGCTGTGAGCAAAGAGTGAGTGATTTGTTTTTCCTTTTTTATTCTTTGGTGGGGGGGGGGGGGGGGGGGATAATGAGATCAAAGTTAATGTGAATTGGTAATAAAATATAATAGGTTGTATAATGTGCAAAATATGTATGATGTAAAAAGTAAAGCATGACTTGGATTGTTTTATGCTTTTAAAAAAATCACATCAAATCAGAAGACAAAAAGCGTGTGCACTGATATTCTTTGAAATGACTTTTAATGATGTTGGTGGCAGATCTGTGTATTGATCTTTGCTGGAAGATTGTTGGCAGATTTACACCAACACATCTTACGAAAAATGTGAGAGACTGATTGGGTATGATTTTAAGAGTAGGGTTGAATATAGTGTGCCTGTGTGTTTTTATTAAAGGACACAATACATTAATGTGCCTGTGTTTGAGAGGGGGGGGGGGGGGGGGGGATAAGCGAGCCTGTGTTTTTTGGTGTTTTGTTTTTTGGGGGGAGAGGGTAAATGTGCCTGTGTTGTTTTTTCTTGGGGGGGAGGTAAATGTGCCTGTCCTGTGTTTGGGTTTTTTTTGGCGGGGAGGGTTAATGCCCTGGACGCTTTTGTTGGAGAGGATAAATGTTTCTTTTTTTGTTGTTCCTGGTTTGTTTTTGTTTGGGTTTTTGGTGTTGTTTTTTTTTTGGGGGGGGGGGTTGGGAGGGGGGGGGGGGGGGGTCGGGAGGGAGAGGGTTAATGTGCCTGTGGTTTTAATTTGGGGGGGGGAGGGTAAAATAATGTTCCGGTGTGTTTTTAATGGGGGGGGGGGGGGGGTAAGTGAATGTGCCTGTCTAGTTTTGTGGGGAGAGTATATATGCCTGTGTGTGCGTGTGTGTGTGTGTGTGTGTGTGTGTGTGTGTGTGTGTGTGTGTGTGTGTGTGTGTGTGTTGTGTGTGTTTCGGGGAGAGGGTAAATGTGCATGTGTGGTTTGTTTGTGGGTTTATTTTTCAAATAATGACTTTAGATGATGCTGGTGGCAGATCTGTGTATTGATCTACTGGAAGATTGATGGCAGATTTTACACCAACACATCTTACAAAAAAAATGAATGAAAGACTAAAGGTATATGATTTTAAGTATAGTATTGGATAAAATGTGCCTCAGGTTTTTCCTCTTTTTCTTGGGGAAAGGGTTTTTTTTTTTCTTAATCACTTCAAATTTAAAAACAAAAAGAAAGCTTGTGCTGTGATTGCCATTGACATTCTAATGGTTTTATGTACAGTATTGGATAAACAAAAAAAAAACGTGGCTGTGTGGTTTGTTTTTGTTTTTAAATTATGATATCCGTTAGAAATCAAGAAAATGGAGAATGTTGTATAATGGTGTACAGAAAATGCCCAGAGATGAGTTTTTTAAAAATTTAAAGATGGTTTTTTCTCTTTCTTTTTTTGGAAGTAATGAGGTCAAACGTGAATTTACAATTAAAAAAAATTGTGTAGTATAATTGAGTAGAAAACGGGTTAAGATTTTTGTCTTAAAAAAAAAAAATC
Organism: Stramonita haemastoma; assembly: GCA_030674155.1. Taxonomy (NCBI): domain Eukaryota; kingdom Metazoa; phylum Mollusca; class Gastropoda; order Neogastropoda; family Muricidae; genus Stramonita; species Stramonita haemastoma. The sequence goes on along the minus strand of JASPKP010000189.1, from coordinate 35,424 downwards.
TTCAAATGCGAAAAACAAAAAGAAAGGGGGTGCTGTAATTGCCATTGATATTTTATTAATTTTATTTTACTGGATAAAACGTGCCTGTGTGGCTTGTTTACCTTTTTATTTTTAAAGATTGAGTTCAAAAGTAAACGGCAAAGACAAATGTAGCAATGGTGTATAATAGTGTTGAAAGTATGCCAGGAGAGGTTTTCTTTTTTTTGTAATTTTTAAATCCCATTAAATGTAAAAAAACAAAAAGAAATCTGATGCTGTGATTTGCATTGACATTCCTGGAAATAACTTTAGATGTTGTTTGTGGCAGATCTGTGTATTGATCTTCTGCTGGAATATTGATGGCAGATTCTACACCAACACATCTTCATGCTATATGTCATGTGGTGTGTAAAGTGTTCCTGCGATTTTTTTCTTTTATTGAATCGAGTGAAGACTGGGGAGAAAACTACAGGCTGTATAATGATATGGACAGTGTGTGGGGAGTAGGGGTCTTTTCTTAGAAACCACATAAAATGGGACAGGAATAACAAGATGTTCATGTGAATGCCATGTTGGTGGCAGATCTGTTTCTTGATCTTCTGATGGAAGATTGATGGCAGATTTTTACACCAACACATCTTAGCAAAAATGTATGTGAAAGACTAATGATGTAAGATGTTAAGTATGGCGGTGAGTAAAGTGTGAGTGTTTTCTTTTTTCTATTAGGTAATGGGATCAAAATTAATGTGAATGAGTAATAAAACCGTAGTAGTTAGTATAATGTTGTGTATATTGTTGAGCGAAATTTGTAGGATGTAAAACGTAATGTGACGATATGGATTGTTTTAATGCTTTAAAAACATTGGATCAAATTGGAAAACAAAAAAAAGCTTGTGCTGTGATTGGCATTTATAATCTGTGAAATGACTTTAGATGATAGTGGTGGCAGATATGTGTATTGATCTTCTGCTGGAAGATTGATGGCAGATTTTACACAAACACATCTTACGAAAATGTAAAAGACTGATGGAATATAATTTAAAGTGTATGGTTGAATAGAGTATGCCTGTGTTTTTTGTTGAGGTAGAGGATAAATGAGTCTCTGTTTGTTCGGGTTTAGGGGGTGGAGAGGGTAAATGTGCCGGTTCTTTTTTTGTTTTATTTTTGGTTTGTTTGTTTTCTTTTGGGGGGGTGGGAGAGGGTTAAATGTGCCTGGGTCTTTTTTTTTTTTTGGGGGGGGAGGAGAGGGTAATTGTGCATGTATGCTTTTGTTGGGAAAGAGGATCAATGTTCTTTTTTTTTGGGGGGGGGGGTGGCAGAAATGTGCCTGTGTGGTTTTTTTGAGGGGGAAGAGGGTAAATGTGCCTGTGGGTTGTTTTTTTTTTTTTGGGGGGAGAGGGTAAATGTGCCTGTGGGTTGTTTTTTTTTTTGGGGGAGAGGGTAAATGTGCCTGTGGGTTTTTTTTAGGGGAAGGGTAAAATAATATGCTTCTGTGTTTTTACTGCGGGATGAGTATAAATGTGCCTGTGGGTTTTTTTTTTTTTTTTTTTTTTTTTTAGGTGGGCAGAGGTTTGTTTGCAGTTTGGTTTTATCTTTTTTAAATAATGACTTTAGATGACGCTGGTGGCAGATCTGTGTATTAATCTCCAACTGGAAGATTGATGGTAGATTTTACACCAACACATCTTCCGAAAAATATATGTGAAAGACTAATAGTATATAATATTAAATGTAGTATGGATGAGATGTGCCTGCGTGCCTGAATTTTCCTTTTCTAAGTATTGAGATTAAATGTGAATTAACAGGATAAATATATGTTGCATAATGGTGCATATAATGCCAGTAGGAGTTTTTTTTAATATATTTTTATATCGCATCAGATGTGAAAACAAAAAGAAAGCTGGTGCTGGAATTGCCATTGCTATTTTAATAATTGTATGCATAGTACTGGATAAAGTATGTGGGATTGTTTATCGTTTGTTTATTTAAGAATGAGATTAAATGTAAACAGCAAAGAAAAATGTAGCAATGATGTATAATAGTGTTGAAAGTGTGCCAGAAGTGGTTTTCATTTTTTTTTTTTTAAATCCCATCAAATGTTAACACAAACAGAAATCTGGTGCTACGAATGGCATTGATATTCTGGGAAATGACTTTAGATGATGTTGGTGGCAGATCTGTGTATCAATCTTCTGCTGGATGATTGATGGCAGATCTTACACCAACACAGCTTCATACTGTATTACACAGTATGTCTTGTGGTGTATAAAGTCTGTCTGCAAATTTGTTTTGGTTGTTTGTTTTTATTCTTAAATAGAATCCAATGAGGATTTAGGAGCTGCTGTACAAGCTGTATAATGATGTGGACAGTGTGTGGGAAGAAGTGGTCTTTTCTTTTTTTCCATAATCACATCAATGTGAAAGAAGGGGCTACTTTGTTTATATATATTATATAACCTCATCAAATATGAAAAAATAGCAAAGATCGTCATGTGATTGCCATGCTGGTGGCAGATCTGTGTATTAATAATCTGCTGGAAGATTCATGGCAGATTTTACACCAATACATCTTACAAAAAATACATTTGAAAGGCTGATGGTATATGATTTTCAGTGTGGTAATGCGTGCCAGTGTGTTTTTGTTAGAAGAGAGGGTAAATGGGCCTCTGTTTTTGTTTTTTTTATTTGAGGGGTGAAAGAGTATGATTTTACCTGCTTTTTGTTGTGGGAGGGGAGGGGGGGGTGATGAGAGGGTAAATGTGCCCTGTTGCTGGTTTTTTATTGGAGGGAAGGGGAGAGAGAGAGGTTAATTGTGCCTGTCTTTTTGTTGGGAGGGGGGGGGGGGGACGAGAGGGTAAATGTGCTGGTGTTGCTGGGATTAATTTTGGGGGGAGAGGGTAATGTGCCTGTAGTTTTTCTTGGAGAAGGGGGGGGGGGGTAAATGTGCCTGTCTATTTTTTTTTGGGGGGAGGTTGGGTAAATGTACATGTGTTGTTTTTGGGGGGAGGGAGAGGAGGTAAATTTGCCTGTGTGTTTTCATTTGGGGGGTGAAAGTAAATGTGCCAGTGTGGTTTTTTTTGGTTTTTTTTTTAATGAGGGGGGGGGGGGGGGGGTATATGTGCCTGTGTTGTTTTTTAGGGGGGGGGGTGATGTTAGTGTGATTGTGTGTTTTTCTTTTTTTTTTTTTTTTTGGGGGGGGGGGAGGTTAGTGTGCCTGTGTTCTGTTGTGTTTTTCTTCGGGGGGGGGGGGGGGGGGGGGGGGGGGGGGGGAGAGACTAAATTTGCCTGTGTTGATTTTTTTTAGGTAGAGGGTAAATGTACTGCTGTGTGTGTGTGTTGTGGGGGGGGGGGGGGGGGGGGAGGGTAAATGTGCCGTTGTGGTTTGTTTGTAGTTCGGTGGGTTTCTTTAGAAAAAAAATATATAAATAATAACTTTAAATGATGTTGGTGGCATATCTGTGTATTGATCTTCTGCTGGAAGATTGATGGCAGATTTTACACCAACACATTTCAAGAAAATCTATGTCATGATGTTGTATGATATTAAGTGTATTAGATGAGAGTTGCTTTTTTAAGTAATGAGATCAGATGTGAATTTCCAAGAAACATTTTTGTTGTATAATAAAATAGGAAATGCATCATTGTTTTTTTAATTCTTTTTTTCCCGTCACATCAACTGTGAAAACAAAAAGCAAGCTTGTGTTGTGATTGGCATTGGTATTTCAATGATTTTATTTACATCATAGGATAAAACGCGTCTGTGTTCTTTGGTTTTCTTTTCTTTATTTTTTTTAATGAGATCAACTGTGAAATGGTAAGATAAATGTAGAAGGTTGTAAATTGTGTTATTAGTGTGCCTGAAGAGGATTTTTTATTTATTACTTTTTAAATTGCATAAAATTTGAAGACAATAAGAAAGCTGGTGCTGTGATTGGCATTGATATTCTGTGAAATGACTTTAGATGATGTTGGTGGCAGATCTGTGTGTTGATCTTCTGCTGGAAGATTGATGGCAGATTTTACAGCAATACATCTTTATGCTATATGTCTTATGGTGTGTAAAGTGTACCTGCCAATGTGTTTTTAATCGAATCAAATGAAGACTTTGGAGAAAAATATAGGCTGTATAATGGTGTGGACAGTGTGTGAGGAGGAGGGGCTGCTTTTTTATTGTTTTTTTAAAAACATAATCCCATCAAATGTGAAAGGAATAACAAAGATTGTCATATGATTGCCATGCTGGTGGCGGAAGATTGATGGCAGATTTTACACCAAGACATCAAACAAAAAATGTGAAAGACTGATGGGATATGATTTTAAGTGTAGGGTTGAATAGAGTGTGGCTGTGTGTTTTTGTTGAGGGAGAGGATAGATGTGCCAGTGTTTAGATTTGGGTTGTTTTTTTCTAAGGGGGCGGGGAGGGTAAATGTGCCGGTGTTGGTTTTTTTTTGGGGGGGAGGAGAGGGTAAATGTTCCTCTGTGTGTGTGTGTGTGTGTGTGTGTGTGTGTGTGTGTGTGTGTGTGTGTGTGTGTGTGTGTGTGTGTGTGTGTGTGTTTTGTTTTGTTTGTTTGTTTTTTGGGGAGGGGTAAAATAATGTGCCTGGTGGGTTTTTTTTAGGGGAAGAGGGTAAATGTGTCTGCGTGTTTCTTTGTTTTTTTATTTGTTTGTTGTTGTTTTTTTGGGGGGGAGGAAGGAGGGAAAAATAATGCCCTTTTTTATTTTTTATTGGGGGATGAGTGTAAATGTATGTGTGTGTCTCTGTGTGTGGTGTGTTTTTTACAGGAGCAGAGGATACATGTGCCAGTATTTGTTTTTTTTTTTTGTTTTGTTTGTTTGGGGGGGGGGGGGGGGGGGGTAGGGGGGGGGGGTGAATGTAAACGTGCCTGTGTTGTTGTTTTTTTGGTTCGGTGAATGTTATTTATTTAAAATAATGACTTAAGATCACGATGGTGGCAGATGTGTGTTAATGATCTTCTGCTGGAAGAGTGATGACAGATTTTACACAAACACATCTTACGAAAAAAAAGGAATGAAACACTAAAGGTATAGGATTTTAAGAATAGGATTGGATAAAATGTGCCTGTTTTTTCCCTTGCTTTGGGAAAGGTTTTCTTTTTTTTAATCACTTCAAATTTGAAATTAAAAAAACGAAGCTTGTTCTTTGATTGCCATTGGTATTTTCATTATTTGATGTATTAGTATGTGGTTTGTTTTGTCTTTCTTTTTAAATCATAATATCCATTGGAACTCAAGGAGAAAATGTAGAATGTTGTGTAGTACTGTAAAAGAAATGTGTAGGAGAGGTTTTGTTTACTTTGTTTTTTTAATGGCATCAACTGTGAAAACAGAAAGAAGCTTGTGCTGTGATTGGCATTAACATTCTGTGAAATGACTTAAGATGATGTTGGTGGCAGATCTGTGTATTGATTTCTGCTGGAATATTGATGGTTGATTTTACACCAACACATCTGAGGAAAAATGTGTATTAAAGACTAATACCGTATGATATTAAGTGTTGTTTTAGATAAAATGTGTCTGCGTGGCTGCTTTTTCTTTTTTTAAATCAACGAAATTAAATGTAAATTAGCAAAATAAATATGTGTTGCATAATATTGTATAAAACACACAGCTGGATGTTTTCCTTTTTTTCTTTTTTATTAATCCCATCAAATGTGAAAACAAAAAGAAAGCTGGTGATGTAATTGCCATTGCTATTTTAATAATTGTATGCATAGTACAGGATAAAACATGTCTGGGGCTTTTCTTTTATAACAATATTAAATGTAAACAGCAAAGAAAATTTGGATCTAGTAACTTGTATAATAATGTTGAAAGTGTGCCAGAACAGGTGTTTTTTTTTAAAAGGATAAAACGTGTCTATGTGGCTTGATTGTCTTTTTATTTATTTTAAAATAAAATGAGATTAAATGTAAACAGCACAGAAAAATTTGGATCTAGTAACTTGTATAGTAGGGTTAAAAGTGTGCCAGAACAGGTTTTTCTTTTTTTTTTAATTGTTATTTTTTAGATCACATCAGATTTAAAAACAAAAAGAAAGCTTGTGCTGTGATGGGCATTGATATTCTATGAAACGGCTAGATGATGTTGGTGGCAGATCTGTGTATTGATCTTCTGCTGGAAGATTGATGGCAGAATTTACACCAACACATCTATCTTATTCCTTTTCTTTTATTTCGAGGATAACAGAATAAGGATTCACGCGCTGTTTTTTTTTTTTTTACATCCAGTCCCTGTGTGTATGCAGTTTTATCAACTTTCATTTTAATGCTATATAAAATTCTTGTGAAAGATTTTCGCTATATCTGTTGTTTTGTTTAATCTAGTAATGGGTATAATGTGCCAGTGTGTTCTCTATTAAAAAAATGTGTTCTTTAAAAACTAAATTAATAAAACCAAGAAAAATAAAAAAAAACGTAAGTTGCACTATGCTGTGGAACGTGTATGGGGAGATGGGTTATTTTTCTGAAATCACATTAAATGGTCTGGGGTGATTTTTTATTGTATTGTTTTGTTTTTATAAAGAATGTCAGTTGGAGTAGGTTTGCTTGTTGTGCAGAAATAAATGTAATCGTTTATATGACTTTCTATGTGTTTTCAAATGTTACAGAATAAACTCTAAGGTACTGAGAAAGGCCGATTACTTTGTTGGAAAGGTTTGCTTGTGTTGAAAAAATGTAAATGTTTATATGACTTTTTAATTGTTTTAAAATGTCACAGTATAAATTCTACTGTAGTGACAAATGCTGATTTCTTTAACATTTGTTTGTTGTGAAGAAAAATATATGATTATTTATATGACTTTTTATGTCTTTTTAATGTCACAGATTAAAATCTACTGTAGTGTGAAATGCTGATTTCTTTGCTGTTAAGGTTTGATTGTTGGTTAAGAATTGGAATGTTTATAACCCTTTTTATGTTTTTTTTAATGTCACAGAATAATTTCTACTGTAGTGAAAAATGCTGATTTTCTTTGTTGTTTTGGCAACTTGGGTCTGTGGGTGTGGGTGGACAGGGGTGTGGATCTCTGTCTGTCTGTCTGTCTGTCTGTCTGTCTGTCTGGCTGTCTGGCTGTCTCTGGCTGTCTCTGGCTGTCTGGCTGTCTGTCTGTCTTTCTATCTGTCTGTCTCGCTCGCGCTCTCTCTCTTTCTCTCTCTCTCTCTCTCTCTCTCTCTCTCTCTCTCTCTCTCTCTCTCTCTCTCTCTCTCTCTCTCTCTCTCTCTCTCTCTCTCTCCTCTCTCTCGCTCTCTCTTCTCTCTCTTTCTCTCTCTCTCTTTCTCTCTCTCTCTCTCTCTCTCTCTCTCTCTCTCTCTCTCTCTCTCTCTCTCTCTCTCTCTCTCTCTCTCTCTCTCTCTCTCTCTCTCTCTCTCTCTCTCTCTCTCTCTCTCTCTATTCACCTCAGTTCTGGAAACATCTGAGAAACATGGGATGTGGTGGCAAACCAAAAACTAATAATAATATTAGCCTGGATGACTGGTTTATCCACTTTAAATCTCTATATCAAAACAGTAATCAAAATCAAGCAGAGGAAAACAGTATTGAAAATGATTTCTCAGAAGAACCAGACCGAAAACCAAGCAGGGCGACCAATAATCATGACCATATACAGCAATGTGATGCACAATGGCAAATGCAGGGTCCCAACCACATGCGTGCACACAAACAAAACGCACTGACAAACACCTGCGCACGCGCGTGCACGCATGCATACACACCCCCTTGCCAAAAAGGTGCAGTTTGGGGCAAAGACGGGACCCAAAGAGCCGTTTTCGGGACCGTCCTGCCCCGACTTTTGCACGGCCACAGACCGCAAAGCACCTGGATAATATGGCACCCTATGCATACTCCCTCCCCTACCATTTCCAACGTGTGTGGTGCCGGACTTGTGGCGACACCGAAACCCTCAAGAGCTGAGAAAGCTAGTTTGTCGTAAGGAAATTGGGTACAGTGTACGCACCGGGTGGGTATGCTTTCGGGCACGCACGCGCGCGCTGGTATTTGTCAGTGTGTTTGTTGGTGTGCGTGCATGTGGCAGACACCCTCCACTTTAATGTGCTGCATCATATTGCTGTATACTGTCATTATTCTTGGAGAGAGAGAGAGTGTATGCATACAGTTCGATACTGTCCTGGTGCCCCGGGGTCTTTTACCGTGCCCAAGTCGGGGTCCGACGGGGCTGGAAACGGCTCTTTGGCTGGCATCTGTGCTCAAAACGACACCTTTTTCGGGCTGGGGGTGGGTATGCTTTCGCGCACGCGCGCTGGTGTTTGTTAGTGTGTTTGTTGGTGTGTGCGCATGTGGCGGACACCCTGCACTTTGCTGTGCTGCATCATATTGCTGTATACTGGCGTTATTCTTTTGACCAATGCTTTTTTTTTTTTTCGCGTACGCTTACCAGCTTTCCTTCCCACAAACTACCTTTCTTAGCTCTTCGGGGCCCTCCTGTCGCCACAACTCCGGCGCCACACCTATCCAAGATGGCGGGAGACAGTGTATGCATACAGTACGATAATGTCCTGTTGCCGTGGGGTCTTTTACCGTGCCAAAGTCGGGGGCCGACGGGGCTGAAAACGGCTCTTTCGCTGGCATCTGTGCTCAAAACGACACTTTTTTCGGGCTGTAGGTGGACATGCTTTCGCGCACGTGCGCGCGCGCTGGTGTTTGTCAGTGTGTTTGTAGGAGTGTGCGCATGTGGTGGACACCCTCCACTTTTCTGTGCTGCATCATGTTGCTGTATATTGTCATTATTCTTGTGCCCAATGCTTGTTTTTTGTCTCGTACGCTTACCAGCTTTTATTCCCACAAACTATCTTTCTTAGGTCTTCGGGTACCTCTGGTCGCTACAACTATGGCGCCACACCTATCCAAGATGGCGGGAGAGAGTGTATGCATACAGTAGGATACTGTCCTTGTGCCGTGGAGTCTTTTACCGTGCCAAATTCGGGGTCCGACGGGGCTGAAAACGGCTCTTTGGCTGGCATATGAGCTCAAAACGGCACCTTTTTCGGTCACGGGGTGGGTATTCTTTCGCGCACGCGCGCGTGAGCTGGTGTTTGTCAGTGTGTTTGTTGGTGTGTGTGCATGTGGTGGACACCCTCCACTTTTCTGTGCTACATCATATTGCAGTATACTGTCATTATTCTTGTGCCCAATGCTTATTTTTTGTCGCGTACACTTACAATCTCTCTTCCCACAAACTACCTTTCTTAGCTCTTCGGGGCCCTCCTGTCGCACCAACTCCGGCGCCACACCTATCCAAGATTGCGGGAGAGAGTGTATGCATACAGTAGGATATTGTCCTGGGGCAGTGGGGTCTTTTACCGTGCCAAAGTCGTGGTCCGACGGATCTGAAAACGGCTCTTTGGCTGGCATCTCTGCTCAAAACGACACCTTTTTTGGGCTGGGGGTGGGTATGCTTTCGCGCATGCGCGCTCGAACTGGTGTTTGTCAGTATGTATGTTGGTGTGCACACATGTTGCGGACACCCTCCATATTTCTTTGCTGCACCATATTGCTGTATACTGTCATTATTCTTGTGCCCAATGTTTGTTTTTTGTCTCGTACACTTACCAGCTTTCCTTCCCACAAACTACCTTTCTTAGCTCTTCGGGGCCCTTCTTTCGCAACAACTCCGGCGCCACACGTATCCAAGATGGCAGGAGAGAGTGTATGCATACAGTAGGATCCTGATCTGGTGCCGTGGGGTCTTTTACCGTGCCAAAGTCGGGGTCCGACGGGGCTGGAAACGGCTCTTTGGCTGGCATCTGTGCTCAAAACGACACCTTTTTTCGGGCTGGGGTGGGTATGCTTTCGCGCACGCGCTTGTGCTGTGTTTGTCAGTGTGTTTGTTGGTGTGCGCGCATGTGGCAGACACCCTCCAATTTGCTGTGCTCCAGTATATTGCTGTAGACTCTCATTATTCTTGTGCCCAATGCTTGTTTTTTGTCGCGTACGCTTACCAGCTTTCATTCCCACATACTACCTTTCTTAGCTCTTCGGGGCCCTCCTGTCACCCCAACTCCGGCGCCACACCTATCCAAGATGGTGGGAGAGAGTGTATGCATACAGTAGGATACTGTCCTGGTGCTTTGGAGTCTTCTACCATGCCAAAGTCGGGGTCCAATGGCGCTGAAAACAGCTCTTTGGCTAGCATCTGTGCTCAAAACGACACCTTTTTCGGGGTGGGGGTGGGTATGCTTTCGCGCACGCGCTCTGGTGTTTGTCAGTGTATTTCTTGGTGTGCGTGCATGTGGCGGACACCCTCCATTTTGCTGTGCTGCATCATATTGCTGTATACTCTCATTATTCTTGTGCCGAATGCTTGTTTTTTGTCGTGTACACTTACCAGCTTTCCTCCCCACAAACTACCTTTCTTACCTCTTCGGGGCCCTCCTGTCGCAACAAATCCGGCGCCACACCTATCCAAGATGGTGGGAGAGAGTGCATGCATACAGTACGATACTGTCTTGGTGCCGTGGCGTCTTTTACCGTGCCAAAGTCGGGGTCCGACGGCGCTGAAAACGGCTCTTTGGCTGGCATCTGTGCTCAAAAGAACGCCTTTTTCGGGGGTGGGTGGGTATGCTTTCGCGCACGTGCGCGCGTGCTCGTGTTTGTCAGTGTGTTTCTTTGTGTGCGTGCATGTGGCGGAAACCCTGCACTTTGCTGTGCTGCATCATATTGCTGTATACTGTCATTATTCATGTGCCCAATGCTTGTATTTTGTCGCGTACACTTATCAGCTTTCCTTTCCACAAACTACCTTTCTTAGCTCTTCGGGGCCCTCCTGTCACCACAAATCCAGCGCCACACCTATCCAAGATGGCGGGAGAGAGTGTATGCATACAGTACCATACTGTCCTGGTGCCGTGGTGTCTTTTACCAGGCCAAAGTCGTCGACCGACGGAGCTGGAAACGGCTCTTTGGTTGGCATATGTGCTCAAAACGACACCTTTTTCGGGCTGCGGATGGGTATGCTTTCGCGCACGTCCGCGCGCGCTGGTGTTTGTCAGTGTGTTTGTTGGTGTGTTGCATGTGGCAGACACCCTGCACTTTGCTGTGCTGAATCTCTTGCTGTATATTGTCATTATTCTTGTGACCAATGCTTGTATTTTGTCGCGTACACTTACCAGCTTTCCTTCCCACAAACTAGCTTTCTTAGCTCTTCGGGGCCCTCCTGTCGCCACAAATCTGGCGCCACACCTATCCAAGAGTGCGGGAGATAGTGTCTGCATACAGTACCATACTGTCGTGGTGCCGTGGGGTCTTTTACCGGGCTAAAGTCGGGGTCCGACGTGGCTGGAAACGGCTCTTTGGCTGGCATCTGTGCTCAAAACGAAGCCTTTTTCGGGCTGGGGGTGGGTATGCTTTCGCGCATGCGTGCGCGCGCTGGTGTTCGTCAGTGTGTTTTTTGGTGTGCGTGCATGTGGCGGAAAACCTGCACTTTGCTGTGCTGCATCATATTGCTGTATACTGTCATTATTCATGTGCCCAATGCTTGTATTTTGTCGCGTACACTTATCAGCTTTCCTTTCCACAAACTACCTTTCTTAGCTCTTCGGGGCCCTCCTGTCGCCACAAATCCAGGCCCACACCTATCCAAGATGGTGGGAGAGAGTGTATGCATACAGTACCATACTGTCTTGGTGCCGTGGTGTCTTTTACCAGGCCAAAGTCGGCGACCGACGGAGCTGGAAACGGCTCTTTGGTTGGCATATGTGCTCAAAACGACACCTTTTTTGGGCTGGGGGTGGGTATGCTTTCGCACACGCACGTGCGCGCTGGTGTTTGTCAGTGTGTTTGTTGGTGTGGCGCATGTGGCGGATACCCTCCACTTTGCTGTGCTGAATCATATTGCTGTATACTGTCATTATTCTTGTGCCCAATGCTTGTTTTTTGTCGCGTACACTTACCAGCTTTCCTTCCCACAAACTACTTTCTTAGCTCTTCGGGGCCTTCCTGTCGCCACAAATCGGCGCCACACCTATCCAAGATGCGGGAGAGAGTGTCTGCATACAGTACCATACTGTCCTGTGCTGTGGGGTCTTTTACCGTGCCAAAGTCGGGGTTCGACGGGGCTGGAAACGGCTTCTTTGCTGGCATCTGTGCTCAAAACGACACCTTTTTCGGGCTGGGGGTGGGTATACTTTCGTGCACGTGCGCGCGCGCTGGTGTTTGTCAGTGTGTTTTGTTGGTGTGCGATCATGTGGCGGACACCCTGCACTTTGCTGTGCTGCATCATATTGCTGTATACTGTCGTTATTCTTGTGCCCAATGCTTGTTTTTTGTTGCGTACACTTACCCGCTTTCCTTCCCCCAAACTAGCTCTTTTAGCTCTTGGGGGCCCTCGTGTCGCCACAAATCCAGCGCCACACCTATCCAAGATGGTTGGAGAAAGTGAATGCATACAGTACGATACTGTCTTGGTGTCTTGGGGTCTTTTACCGTGCCCATGTCGGGGTCCGACGGGTTGAAAAGGACTCTTTGGCTGGCTTTTGTGCTCAAAAAGGCGCCTTTTTCGGGCGGGGGATGGGTATGCTTTCGCACACGTGCACGCGCGCTGCTGTTTGTCAGTGTGCTTGTTTATGTGCACGCATGTGGTGGACACCCTGCACTTTGCTGTGCTGCATCATATTGGTGTATACTGTCGTTATTCTTGTGCCCAATGCTTGTTTTTTTGTCGCGTACACTTACACGCTTTCCTTCCTACAAACTAGCTCTCGTAGCTCTTGGGGGCCCTCACATCGCCACAAATCTGGCGCCACACCTATCCTTGATGGTGGGAGAGAGTGTATGCATACAGTACGATACTGTCTTTGTGCCGTGGTGTCTTTTACCGTGCCCATGTCGGGGTCCTACGGGGCTGAAAACCGCTCTTTGGCTGGAATCTGTGCTCAAAACGGCACCTTTTTCGGGCGGGGGGTGGGTATGCTTTCGCGCATGTGCGTGCGCGCTTGTGTTTGTCAGTGTGCTTGTTTGTGTGTGCGCATGTGGCGGACACCCTGCACTTTGCTGTGCTGCATCATATTGCTGTATACTGTCGTTATTCTTGTGCCCAATGCTTGTTTTTTGTCGCGTACACTTACACGCTTTCCTTCCCCCAAACTAGCTCTTTTAGCTCTTGGGGGCCCTCGTGTCGCCACAAATTTAGCGCCACACCTATCCAAGATGGTTGGAGAAAGTGAATGCATACAGTACGATACTGTCTTGGTGTCTTGGGGTCTTTTACCGTGCCCATGTCGGGGTCCGACGGGTTCAAAAGGACTCTTTGGCTGGCTTTTGTGCTCAAAACGGCACCTTTTTCGTGCGGGGAGTTGGTATGCTTTCTCGCCCATGCGCGCGCGCTGGTGTTTGTCAGTGTGCTTGTTTGTATGTGCGCATGTGGCGGACACCCTGCACTTTGCTGTGCTGCATCATATTGCTGTATACTGTCGTTATTCTTGTGCCCAATGCTTGTGATTTGTCGCGTACACTTACCCTCTTTCCTTCCTACAAACTAGCTCTCGTAGCTCTTGGGGGCCCTTGCGTCGCCACAAATCTGGCGCCACACCTATCCTTGATGGTGGGAGAGTGTGTATGCATACAGTACGATACTGTCTTTGTGCCGTGGGGTCTTTTACCGTGCCCATGTCGGGGTCCGACGGGGCTGAAAACCGCTCTTTGGCTGGCATCTGTGCTCAAAACGGCACCTTTTTCGGGCTTCGGGTGGGTATGCTTTCACGCAAATGCGCGCGCGCTGGTGTTTGTTAGTGTGCTTGTTTGTGTGCACGCATGTGGCGGACACCCTGCACTTTGCTGTGCTGCATCATATTGCTGTATACTGTCGTTATTCTTGTGTCCAATGCTTGTTTTTTGTCGTGTACACTTTCCAGCGTTCCTTTCCACAAACTACCTTTCTTAGCTCTTTGGGGCCCTCCTGTCGCCACAAAACCGGCGCCACACCTATCCAAGATGGTGGGAGAGAGTGTATGCATACAGTACGATACTGTCTTGGTGCCGTGGGGTCTTTTACCCTGCCCATGTCGGGGTCCGACGGGGCTGAAAACGGCTCTTTGGCTGGCATCTGTGCTCAAAACGGAACCTTTTTCGGGCGGGGGGTGGGTATGCTTTCGCGCACGTGCGCGCACGCTGGTGTTTGTCAGTGTGCTTGTTTGTCTGCGCGCATGTGGTGGACACCCTGCACTTTGCTCTGCTGTATCATATTGCTGTATACTGTCCTTATTCTTGTGCCCAATGCTTATTTTTTGTCGCGTACACTTACCCGCTTTCCTTCCCCCAAACTAGCTCTCTTAGCTCTTGGGGGCCCTCGTGTCGCCATAAATCCGGCGCCACACCTATCCAAGATGGCAGGAGAGAGTGTATACATACAGTACGATACTGTCTTGGTGTCGTGTAGTCTTTTACCGTGCCAAAGTTGGGGTCTGACGTTGCTGGAAACGGCTCTATGGGTGGCATCTGTGCTCAAAACGACACCTTTTTCGTGCTGGGGGTGGGTATGCTTTCGCGCACGTGCGCGCGCGCTGGTGTTTGTCAGTGTGTTTATTAATGTGCGCACATGTGGTGGACACCCTGCACTTTGCTCTGCTGTATCATATTGCTGTATACTGTCCTTATTCTTGTGCCCAATGCTTATTTTTTGTCGCGTACAATTACCCGCCTTCCTTCCAACAAACTAGCGCTCTTAGCACTTCGGGGCCCTCATGTCGCCACAAATCCGGCGCCACATCTATCCATGATGGTGGGAGACAGTGTATGCATACAGTACAATACTGTCTTGGTGCCGTGGGGTCTTTTACCGTGCCGAAGTCGGGGTCCGACGGCGCTGAAAACGGCTCTTTTGCTGGCATCTGCGCTCAAAACGTCAACTTTTTCGGGCGGGGGGTGGGTATGCTTTCGCGCACACACGCGCGCGCAGGTAGTTGTCAGTGTGTTTGTTTGTGTGCGCGCATGTGACGGACACCCTGCACTTTGCTGTGCTGCATCATATTGCTGTATACTGTCATTTTTCTTGTGCCCAATGCTTGTTTTTTGTTGCGTACACTTACCCGCTTTCCTTCCCACAAACTAGCTCTCTTAGCTCTATGGCGCCCTAGCCCTCGTATCGCCACAAATCTGGCGCCACACCTATCCAAGATGGTGGGGGGGAGTGTATGCATACACTACGATACTGTCTTGGTGCCGTGGGGTCTTTTACCGTGCCGAAGTCGGGGTCCGACGGGGCTGAAAACGGCTCTTTTGCTGGCATCTGGCCTCAAAACGGCACCTTTTCGGGCGGGGGGTGGGTATGCTTTCGCGCACGCGTGCGCGCGCTGGTTTTTGTCAGTGTGTTTGTTGGTGTGCGTGCATGTGGCGGACACACTGCACTTTGCTGCGCTGCATCGTATTGCTGTATACTGTCATTATTCCAGTGCCCAATGCTTATTTTTTGTTGCGTACACTAACCCGCTGTCTTAACCACAAACTAACTCTCTTAGCTCTTTGGGGCCCTCGTGTCGCCACAAATCCGGCGACACACATATCCAAGATGGTGGGAGAGTGTATGCATACAGTACGATACTGTCTTGGTGCCGTGGGGTCTATTACCGTGCCGAAGTCGGGGTCCGACGGGGCTGAAAACGGCTCATTTGGCTGGCATCTCGGCTCAAAACGGCAGCTTTTTCGGGCGTGTGGTGGGTATGCTTTAGCGCGCGCGCGCGCGCGCTGGTGTTTGTCAGTGTGTTTGTTGGTGTGCGTGCATGTGGCGGACACCCTGCACGTTGCTGCACTTCATTGTATTGCTGTATACTGTCATTATTCTTGTGCCCAATGCTTGTTTTTTGTCGCGTACACTTACCCGCTTTCCTTCCCACAAACTAACTGTCTTAACTCTTCGGGGCCCTCGTGTCGCCACAAATCCGGCGCCACACCTATCCAAGATTGTGGGAGAGAGTGTATGCATACAGTACGATACTGCCTTGGTGACGTGGGGTCTTTTACCGTGCCGAAGTCGGGGTCCGACTGAACTGAAAACGGCTCTTTGGCTGGCATTTGGGCTCAAAACGGCAGCTTTTTCGGGCGGGGGGTGGGTATACTTTCGCGCACGCGCGCGCGTGCTGGTGTTTGTCAGTGTGTTTGTTGGTGTGTGTGCATGTGGCGGACACCCTGCACTTTGCTGTGCTGAATTGTATTGCTGTATACTGTCATTATTCTCGTGCCCAATGCTTGTTTTTTGTCGCGTACATTTACCAGCTTTCCTTCCCACAAACTAGCCCTCTTAGCTCTTCGGGGCTATCGTGTCGCCACAAATCCCGTCACACCTATCCAAGATGGTGAGAGAGAGTGTATGCATACAGTACGATGCTGTCTTGGTGCCGTGGGGTCTTTTACCGTGCCAAAGTCGGGGTCCGACGGGGCTGAAAACGGCTCTTTGGCTGGCATCTGTGCTCAAAACACCATTTTCGGTCACGGGGTGGGTATTCTTTCTTTAGCTCTTCGGGGCCCTCCGGTCGCCACAACTCCGGCGCCACACCTATTCAAGAAGGCGGGTGAGAGTGTATGCATACAGTACCATACTGTTCTGGTGCCGTTGGGTCATTTACCGTGCCAAAGTCGGGGTCCGACGGGGCTGAATACGGCTCTTTGGCTGGGATCTGTGCTCAAAACGACACCTTTTTCGAGCTGGGGGTGGGTATGCTTTCGCGCATGCGCGCGTGCGCTGGTGTTTTGTCAGTGTGTTTGTTGGTGTGCACGCATGTAGCGGACACCCTCCACTTTGCTGTGATGCATCATATTGCTGTATACTGGCATTATTCTTTTGACCAATGCTTATTTTTTTGTCGCGTACGCTTACCAGCTTTCATTCCCACAAACTACCTTTCTTAGCTCTTCGGGGCCCTCTGGTCGCCACAACTCCGGCGCCACACCTATCCAAGAAGGCGGGAGAGAGTGTATGCATACAGTACGATACTGTCCTGGTGCTGTGGGGTGATTTACCGTGCCAAAGTCGGGTTCCGACGGGGCTGAAAACGGCTTTTTGACTGGCATCTGTGCTCAAAACCACACCTTTTTCGGGCTGGGGGTGGGTATGCCTTCGCTCACGCGTGCGCGTGCTGGTGTTTCTCAGTGTGTTTGTTAGTGTGCGTGCATGTGGCGGATACGCTCCACTTTGCTGTGCTGCATCATATTGTAGTATACTGTCATTATTCTTGTGTCCAATGCTTGTTTTTTGACGCGTACGCTTACCAGCTTTCCTTCCCACAAACTACCTTTTTTAGCTTTTCGCGGCCCTCCTGTCGCCACAACTCTGGCGCCACACCTATCAAAGATGGCGGGGAGAGAGTGTATGCATACAGTAGGATACTGTCCTTGTGCGGTGGAGTCTTTTATCGTGCCAAATTCGGGGTTCGACGGGGCTGAAAACGGCTCTTTGGCTGGCATTTGTTGTCAAAACACCTTTTTCGGTCACGGGGTGGGTATTCTTTCGCGCACGCGCGCGTGCACTGGTGTTTGTCAGTGTGTTTGTTGGTGTGTGTGCATGTGGTGGACACCCTCCACTTTTCTGTGCTACATCATATTGCTGTATACTGTCATTTTTCTTGTGCCCAATGCTTGTTTTTTGTCGCATTACACTTACAATCTCTCTTCCCACAAACTACCTTTCTTAGCTCTTTGGGGCCCTCCTGTCGCCCCAACTCCGGCGCCACACCTATCCAAGATTGCGGGAGAGAGTGTATGCATACAGTAGGATATTATCCCGGGGCCGTGGGGTCTTTTACCGTGCCAAAGTCGGGGTCCGACGGAGCTGAAAACGGCTCTTTGGCTGGAATCTCTGCTCAAAACGACACCTTTTTTGGGCTGGGGGTGGGTATGCTTTCGCGCATGCGCGCTCGCGCTGCTGTTTGTCAGTATGTATGTTGGTGTGCACACATGTTGCGGACACCCTCCATATTTCTTTGCTGCACCATATTGCTGTATACTGTCATTATTCTTGTGCCCAATGTTTGTTTTTTGTCTCGTACACCTACCAGCTTTCCTTCGCACAAACTACCTTTCTTAGCTCTTCGGGGCCCTCCTGTCGCCACAAATCCGGCACCACACCTATCCAAGATGGCAGGAGAGAGTGTATGCATACAGTAGGATCCTAATCTGGTGCCGTGGGGTCTTTTACCGTGCCAAAGTCGGGGTCCGACGGGGCTGAAAACGGCTCTTTGGCTTTCATCTGTGCTGAAAACGACACCTTTTTCGGGATGCGGGTTTGTATGCTTTCGCGCACGCGCGCGCGCTGGTGTTTGTCAGTGTGTTTGTTGGTGTGCGCACATGTGGCGGACACCCTGCACTTTGCTGTGCTGCATCATATTGCTGTATACTGTCATTATTCTTGTGCTCAATGCTTGTTTTTTTTTTCGCGTACACTTACCAGCTTTCCTTCCCACAAACTATCTTTCTTAGCTCTTCGGGACCCTCTTGTCGCCACAACTCTGGCGCCACACCTATCAGAGATGGCGGGAGAGAGTGTATGCATATAGTAGGATACTGTCCTTGTGCCGTGGGGTCTTTTACCGTGCCAAAGTTTGGGTTCGACGGGGCTGAAAACGACTCTTTGGCCTTCATTTGTGCTCAAAACGACACCTTTTGCGGGGTGGGGGTGGGTGTGCTTTCGCGCACGCGCACTGGTGTTTGTCAGTGTATTTCTTGGTGTGCACGCATGTGGCCGACACCCTGCACTTTGCTGTGCTGCATCATATTGCTGTATATTCTCATTATTCTTGTGCCCAATGCTTGTTTTTTGTCGCGTACACTGACCCACTTTCCTTGCCACAAACTAGCTCCCTTAGCTCTTGGGGGCCCTCGTGTCGCCACAAATCCGGCGCCACACCTATCCCATATTGTGGGAGAGAGTGTATGCATACGGTACGATACTGTCTTGGTGCCGTGGGGTCTTTTACCGTGCCGAAGTCGGGGTCCGACGGGGCTGAAAACGGCTCTTTGGCTGGCACCTGCGGTCAAAACGGCACCTTTTTCGGGAGGGGGGTGGGTATGCTTTCGCGCACGCGCGCACGCTAGTGTTGTCAGTGTGTTTGTTTGTGTGCGCGCATGTAACGGACACCCTCCACTTTGCTGTGCTGCATCATATTGCTGTATATTCTCATTATTCTTGTGCCCAATGCTTGTTTTCTCTCGCATACACTGACCCGCTTTCCTTCCAACAAACTAGAGCTCTTAGCTCTTGGGGGCCCTCGTGTCGCCACAAAACCGGCGCCACACCTATCCCATATTACGGGAGAGAGTGGATGCATACATTACGATACTGTCTTGGTGCCGTGGGGTCTTTTACCGTGCCGAAGTCGGGGTCCGACGGGGCTGAAAACGGCTCTTTGGCTGGCATCTGTGCTCAAAACGGCACCTTTTTCGGGCGGGGGTTGGGTATGCTTTCGCGCACGCGCGCGCGCGCTGGTGTTTGTCAGTGTGTTTGTTTGTGTGCGCGCATGTGGCCGACACCCTGCACTTTGCTGTGCTGCATCATATTGCTGTTTATTCTCATTATTCTTGTGCCCAATGCTTGTTTTTTGTCGCGTACACTGCCCCTCTTTCCTTGCCACAAACTAGCTCTCTTAGCTCCTAGGGGCCCTCGTGTCGCCACAAATCCGGCGCCACACCTATCCCATATTGTGGGAGAGAGTGTATGCATACAGTACGATACTGTCTTGGTGCCGTGGGGTCTTTTAAACGTGCCGAAGTCGGGGTCCGACGGGGCTGAAAACGGCTCTTTGGCTGGCATCTGTGCTCAAAACGGCACCTTTTTCCGGCGGGGGGTGGGTATGCTTTCGCGCACGCGCGCGCGCGCTGGTGTTTGTCAGTGTGTTTGTTTGTGTGCGCGCATGTGGCCAACACCCTGCACTTTGCTGTGCTGCATCATATTGCTGTATATTCTCATTATTCTTGTGCCCAATGCTTGTTTTTTGTCGCTTACACTGACCCGCTTTCTTTGCCACAAACTAGCTCTTTTAGCTCTTTGGGGCCCTTGTGTCGCCACAAATCCGGCGCCACACCTATCCCATATTGTGGGAGAGAGTGTATTCATACAGTACGATACTGTCTTGGTGCCGTGGGGTCTTTTACCGTGCCGAAGTCGGGGTCAGACGGGGCTGAAAACGGCTCTTTGGCTGGCATCTGAGCTCAAAACGGCACCTTTTTCGGGCGGGGGGTGGGTATGCTTTCGCTCACGCGCGCGCGCGCTGGTGTTTGTCAGTGTGTTTGTTTGTGTGCGCTCATGTGGCGGACACCCTCCACTTTGCTGTGCTGCATCATTTTGCTGTATATTCTCATTATTCTTGTGCCCAATGCTTGTTTTTTGTCGCGTACACTGACCCGCTTTCCTTGCCACAAACTAGCTCTCTTAGCTCCTAGGGGCCCTTGTTTCAATTTGTAATGCACTTTAAATAAAATTAGCAGTTGTACTGAAATAACAACCAATCAGAAAGGCCCACTTTCACCACACAACTGCTGCTCCATATAAAAGCTTTTTCGATTTTCTTCTCTGAGCATATAAACCTATCTAAAAGCGCGCGAAATTGCACCCCCCCCCCCCCCCTCCTTTTTTTATTTTTATTTCCATGTGTGTTTCCACTGCAGGTTACCTTGCTACCAACAGCAGTAGCAATATAGGTCTCCACCTCCATCCTCATCCTAACAAACACCTGCACGCAGGGACGCCTCGAAATTTAAGTTTGTGACACACCTGTAGTGAAGGTAAGATGTTGCTGCTTAGGTATTTATTTTAAACTATACATTCTTGCAGTTTATCGGACAGTCGTTTTTTTTATTTTTGTATGTTTGGTTTATATTTCTTGTACTGTCCAGGGTTGCCTTTCAAACACACATACACATACACACCTGCACTCACACTCGCATGTAGGGAGACATTCATGCAAACACACCCAACTCATTCATACATTCAAGCAAATATATGCATACGAACATTCATTCATGCACATTCATTCATGCAGATAGACGACATGCATGCACAGAATGGCAGACACAAACTGCTACAAACGTATATCCATTTTTACCACTCCCCCTTCCTCCCCCCACTCCCCCACTGTTTAGTTCTTTGAATGCTCACACAGTAGCAACAAAGTCTGTCATAATAGCAAAACATGTCTAGTGCTGCTGTGAAGCATCTCACAAGTCAGGCCCAGTGCATTTCTCTTCAGCATAGGAGAGAACTGTAATATTTTAAGTCTTTCTGCAAAAAACGCAAGCAAATGGACCAAGAAGGCAGACAATAGACTCTATTGAACCGAGGCAGAAGCAATGAGTGACATAGAAATGAGAATTTCAAAACGGAGTTAGCAGAAAATTTCCAGAAATTAGTGATGCTATCTATATTGATTACCCCCCCCCCCCCCCCCCCCCCAACCTTTATGTCCACTTTGAGATCTGTCCATTTGATATCCCAGATTGTAAAGAGACTTTAGCAGAAACTTAAGCAAACTGCTGCCAACTTCTCTTTCACAGAATGGGGTCACATTCCCAACTCCTGTGTCAGTGTCCTAAAAGCACCTTGTTTGAAAATAAGCTGGGCCGCCCCCCCCCCCCCGTCCCCAAATTTGAATTTCAAAACAAACCCGTGCTGCTTTATCTGCCACGCTGGTAGATCTAAAAGGAGGTAGCCCACGCTGGCTCGTGTGCTCGCACGCACGCGCGCACGCATGCACGCACGCACGCACGCACACAGTACATTGGGTTAGTACACTCGTTAAATGTAGGAAAAACATTCTCTCTATATAAGAAAGAACTTCCTTAGTGTAAAATAAGATACTGAATCAGAGATAAACTTCAAAAACTATCTTAACCCATAGTGCAAATGAACAATTTAGGATAGAAAGGGAGAAGCTAATTCTCTTTAATGCAGATCAAAGCCTAGTTATTGCACATCCCTAGATAATCAAATGTTTAAATAAAATAAAAAGCATAGACACAACCACTTGCTAATATTTCTTAGACCCAGTAACAAACTATACAAATCGAGCTTCTTGTATTCAGGATAGGCTTCCAAAACTTTGAAACTTACCAAAAACAAAGATCAGTTTCAAAGGCATCTAAAAGTATAACTATTTCATAAATTAAGTGTTTTGGTTGTCTAGAGGTAGTGCACCTGGCCTAGAAAACAAAAAGTCCGGGTCAAAGTGTGCGGTGGTTTGAATCCCGTTTGGGCCCAAACGTTTTCCTCCATCCATTACATCATGAGTGGTGGTCTTTCGGATGAGACAATAAACCGAGGTCCCGTGTGTTACACATCATTGTTACACATCATTATTTAGCGCACGTGAAAGAACCCACGGCAACAAGAGGCTTGTCCCTGGCAAAACTCTGTAGAAAAAAGCCACTCTGATAGGGTAAACAAATACACCTGCAGACAGGAAAAAGGACAAAAATAATGGGTAGGCACTGTGCTTGTGGCGACATGCTCTTTCGGGGAGAGCAGTCCGAATTAATTTTCACACAGAGAAATCTGCTGTGACATAAAGTGGTTTAGAAGACGATTTGTAAACTTGTACAGTGATCTTTCCTTTACGCCTCATCCTTTTCTGTTTCACTTGAACGTGTTTGTAGTGGGCTTTATTGTTACAAATGCCATTTAGAAAAAGATAATGTAATGGTTTAAAAAAAAAAAACACTGGGTGTATCCCTTTTTTGATTTTAAGTTGATTTCAAAAAAGTTCTTTTTTTTAAACATATTTTTGAATCATTTATTTTCTTACATAATTATACCAAATGAAAAACATATAAACGGTTTTGTCAACACTTAAGGGGAGAGAGAGAGAGAGAGAGAGAGAGAGGAGAGAGAGAGAGAGAGAGAGAGAGAGAGAGAGAGAGAGAGAGAGAGAGAGAGAGAGAGAGAGAGAGAGAGAGAGAGAGAGAGAGAGAGAGAGAGAGAGAGAGAGAGAGAGAGAGAGAGAGAGAGAGAGAGAGAGAGATTGATTTATTCTTTTATATCGAGGATAATGGGATAAGCACTCTTGTGCTTTTTTACATCCAGTCCCCGTGTGTATGCAGTTTTGTAAATGTCATCTGTTCCCACCGGCACACGATGGCCTACTCTTACGAAAAGCGGAACATGATTTAACGTGTGCGCAAGATGTTCTGCGTGCGTTCGCACACGGGGCCTCGGTTTAAAGTCTCATCCGAAGGACTTGTGGGGAGAGTGGAGTCAGCACTGATGTTAACTCCTGGAGAAAAATCTCCTCGACCAGATTCGAACCCGGGTCTTCAAATTGCCAACGCAATGTTCTGACCACTAGGCTATCCGTCCCCCAGAGAGAGAGAGAGAGAGAGAGAGAGAGAGAGAGAGAGAGAGAGAGAGAGAGAGAGAGAGAGAGAAGAGAGAGAGGAGAGAGAGAGAGAGAGAGAGAGAGAGAGAGAGAGAGACAGACAGACAGACAGACAGACAGACAGACAGACAGACAGACAGACAGACAGACAGACAGACAGACAGACAGACAGACAGACAGACAGACAGACAGGCAGACAGACAGACAGACAGACAGACAGAACAATTTTTTTTTAACAAATTTTATTTTTCAGAGGGTAATAGATTAAGCATTACAAGCTTTTTTACATCCAGCCCCCGAAAGAAAGAAAAGAAAAGAAAACAAAATAAATAAACTAGTCCAACAGCAACAACAAAAGGAAAATTATACATAATGACATAGAAATGCATGGAAAGCAATACACACACACACGCGCGCGCGGGCGCACACACACACTTACACACTTACACACTTACACACTTACACACACACACACACACACACACACACACACACACACACACACACACACACACACACACACACACACACACACACACACACACACACACACACACACACACACACACACACTTTCTCAAACATTGCTACTAAAGTCATATCATGTGATAAGTCAAATGAAAATGATCTCCAATACTTAGAACAATATATTGAATTAAAAGAAATTAAATTCCCGTTTGAATTATTGCCAATGACAATTAAAGATGTGTTGGAAAGTCTATCTCTCCAAAACAATTCCACAACACGTGACCTTGACAATCTGGAATGAAAAATATTGAAACTTTCTGGTCCTACTATAGTTGAAACATTGACATATCTATATAACTTGTGCATAGATAAAAACAACTTTCTTCTGATATTTAAAAGAGCAAAAGTCATACCAGTCCACAAATCTGGAGATACTTCTTGTCCTTCAAATTACAGACCAATTTCAATCCTATCGGCCTTATCTAAACCCATCGAAAAACATATCCAAAAATCTTTATATTCCTACTTTGCTAACAACAATCTAATAAATAAAGATCAGTCAGGCTTTCGTAAAAACTATTCTTGTCATACAGCTCTAACTCAACTTACAGACAGTCTCTTACACAACATAAATAAAAATAACTATACAGGCCTAATTTTTGTTGACTTTGAAAAAGCATTTGATGTAATTAATCACTCCTTGCTAGTACGTAAACTTCACCTATATAAACTAACACCTGAAATAATCAATCTTTTAAAAAGTTTTTTTGTTAGATAGACAGCAGCTGGTAACTGCAAATAATCAAACATCAGAATTAGTATCTATTAAATATGGAGTACCACAAGGATCAATATTGGGTCCTCTTTTGTTCTCTATACATGTAAATGACTTACCCTTATTTCTAGATTGTAGCTGTGAAATGCTTGCTAATGACACATCTCTCTATTGTAGTGATACCGACCCCCAAAGACTGACACTCAAACTTCAAAACAATATCAACAAATTGATTACTTGGACTCATTTAAACCATATGTCCTTAAATGCTAAAAAAAACTAAGAGTATGTACGTACTAGCAAGACAAAAGAGGCAAAAAATGAAAAGTAAATTTCAACCTCTGTTGATAGATCAAAAAATTATTGAAGAAGTTGACTCATCAAGATTCTGGGTGTAATTATCGACAAAAATCTTACTTGGACTGACCATGTGATGGCATTAGGAAAACGTCTTACAAACAAGGTACGCCAGCTATCAAAAATAAAACACTTTCTAGATGATCATTCACGCAAACTCTTTTTTTGTGGACACATCTTGCCTATAGTTGACTATGCCTCATCTCTTTGGGACAACTGCAGTGAAACTAATTTGAAATTCATTCATCGATTACATAAAAGAGCACTAAAACTTGTCCTATTAAAAGCAAGCTCCCTAACCATCAACGATTATAAGCAAACAAATATCTTACATTCCAAAACAGGCTTTACTTTAATAAAGCTCTATTTGTACAAAAAGTTGTCAATGGAAATGCCCCTCCCAAGATCATCAATAGATTCAAAATTAATGAACACAGGCATAACCATCTACTAACATTTCCCAGACCCAGAAACAATCTTTACAAAACAAGCTTCCAATATTCTGGTAGTGATTTATGGAACAAGCTCCCAAAACATTTAAAATGTATCATAAATAAAAATCAGTTCAAAAATCAGTTGAAAAATCACTTAATGCGCTTATGCAAAAATGTTTAAGAACTAAACATGAATCCAATCAACCATATTTAGAACAGACTAAAGATATTGGTACTCTCTGCTCACCCTGAAAAATCTTTCATGTGTGGTTTACTGTGACTCAAAAATCTACACCTTGCTTGCTATATATGTATGTGGAAGGGGAAAAGGAGGACAAAGATGTTTATTTATTTTTTAAAATAATTTATTTATGAACAGGATAGGGAATAAGAGATGTATGTAAACACATGTATATTTTGCAAATTCAAAAGGAGAAAACCAAACCACTCTTTTGATGACTAGATGGAGCTTTTTTTATTTTATTTTTTTTACCCAGTTTAAAAGTCTCAGTATAAATGTTTTTTAAAAAAAAAAATTTTAATTATTTTTATTAATGGGACTATTAGCACTATTATATTCATAGTATTTTGATTAGTGGATAAGGCCTTACTTTTTTGTTCTGATTGTTGTTGTTGTAGTTGTTGCGTGTGCGTGTGTGTTTTGGTTTTGTTCATATATGTAGGGATTTTATTAATTAATATAATCATAAATCATTATCATAATTCTTCTGTTTGCTGCTTGTGTTTTCCCCCTTCCTCCTTGATACTCCCCTCCCCATCTGTTCCCAACCCCCTCCCAATTTTATAGGGTTTTTTGTGCTTTTTTGTTTTTTGCTTTTGTTTTGTTTTGTTTTGGATTTTTGTTTCTCTTGTTTGTTTGGTTTTTCCTTGCTTTGATTGTTTGTTATTTTTTGTTTGTTGGTATGTTTATTAGTGTATATGTTATTTCCTCTCAGTGGAGATGGGTATTATCATATGGTATTGTTGCGTTTTTGTTGTTGTTCTTGTTGTTGTTTTGTTTTTTTCTTTTTCTTCCTCTTAATATATAAATATGAACTGAAGAATGGAGGTATTGTAATTTGACATAAGTTGCTTATTGACATTTCATGTTTTTTTTCTTAAGTCTTAAATAATGTTGGTGACATTGTAACTGATGTAAGCTGTTGTTTGACATTATTTGAATTTTCTTAAAAACCTTAAATGTGTGCATGTGTGTACGTTGTTTATGTTATTTCCACTCAGTGGTGATGGATATTATCATATGGTATTGTTGCTTTTGTTGTCTTTTCTTTTCTTCCTTCTAACATATAATCTGTGTGGATTGGGGTTTTTTGTTGTTTTGGTTTGTTTGTTTGTTTGTTTGTCTTTGTTAGTTTGTTATTTTGTGGGTTTTTTTTGGTATTCTGTTTTTTTTGGTGGGTTGGTGGTGGTGGTGGTGGTGTGTGTGTGTGTGTGTGTTGTGTGATTTTTTTTCTTAGTCTTTTATGTTGGTGAATTGTATGATGTAGCTGTTGTTTGACCATTATTTATTTTCTTAATCTTAAATGTTGTATGTGTGTACGTTTTTATGTTATTTCCCTCAGTGGTGATGGATATTATCAATAGGTATTGTTGCTTTTGTTGTCTTTTCCTTATTCTTCCTTCTAAACATATAAATGCTGTGTGGATTGGGGTTTTTTTTGTTTTGGTTTGTTTGTATTTTTGTTTGTCTTAGTTATATATGTATTTGTGGTTTTTTGTATCTGTTTTTTTGGTGTGGTGGTGTGGTGGTGGTGGTGTGTGTGTGTGTGTGTGTGTGTGTGTGTGTGTGTGTGTGTGTGTGTGTGTGTGTGTGTGTGTGTGTGTGTGTGGTGTGTGGTGTGTGTTTTCGCTTTTTTTGGTTTTTTGTTGTTTATGTTTGTTAGCGTATATTGTTATTTCCTTCGTGGTGATGGATGTGATTATAAGGTATTTTGCGTTGTTTTTTTCTTAATGACTTTCTAAGATATAAGTAGTATGAAGTAAAATATTTATCTGATACAAATTGCTTATGACATTTATGGATCTTTTTTAAAGTCTTAATATGGTTTTGGTTACTTGTGTCTGATATAAGCATGTGTGTGTGTGTGTGTGTGTGTGTGTGTGTGTGTGTGTGTGTGTGTGTGTGTGTGTGTGTGTGTGTGTGTGTGTGTGTGTGTGTGTGTGGGTGGGGGGGGGTGTTGTTGTTTGGTTGGTGTTTTTGTTGTTTTTTGTTGTTTGGGGAGGGGTTGCACTATGATTTTTTTAAGACTCAATGTATGAATGTACGTACGAGTTCGTGCTGAGTGGATGAGTGCAAACGTGTGTGTGTGTGTGTGTGTGTGTGTGTGTGTGTGTGTGTGTGTGTGTGTGTGTGTGGTGTGTTGTGTGTGTGGTTGTGTGTGTGTGTGTTTTATGTGTGTGTGTGTGTGCGTGTGTGTGTGTGTGTGTGTGTGTGTGTGTTGTGTGTGGTGCGTGCGTGCGTGCGTGCGTGCGTGCGTGCGTCGTGCGTGCGTGCGTGCGTATGAATTTTGAGTGGGGTGTGTTTTTTTTGTTTTTGTTTTTTTCGTGTGTGTGTGGGTGTGT
>JASPKP010000189.1:0-2500 GCA_030674155.1 Stramonita haemastoma | reverse complement strand
AGCACTGACATGAATTCCTGGATCTTTAGCGTGCATAATTGTGATCTTCTGCATAAGTTATGTATAATTATACACTAATTGACTTAAGGAACTGGCAGGTCTGGACATGAATATGACCTAGGAGATTGTAAAACATCTCCACCTTAATTAGCCAGACGTTGCCGAGATTCAAACTCAGGACTTCATGGACCCAGGTCAACTTCAATTTCGCGGCCTTTAGTCCAGGGGAAACTACTGGGAACCGTGGATGTAGTATTCTTGTAAAAGTTGTTACCCTCCCTTTAACTGAAAGTCGTCTTAATTGTTTTTCTTTTCGGCTTGGGTGTGTGTGTGTGCGCGCGCGCGCGCGCGTGTGTGTGTGAGTGTCCGTATGCGCGTGCGCGCGCGCGCGCGTGCGCGCGTGTGCGCGTGTGTGTGTGTGTGTGTGTTGTGACCTACCCCATGGTAGCCTAAAGCGACCTGTGTTCTGTGACATGTTTTATTTGTTCCTTTACTTGATGTGTAGACAAACATTTGGTTTCAAAGTGCTTCGGTGGATCGGTGGTCTAGAGGTAAGGAACCTGCCTAGAAAGCGGAAAGTACGGGTTCGAAGTGTGCGGTGGTTTGATCCCCGTTTGGTCCTGAAACTTTTCCCCCATCTACTAGACCATGATTGGTGGTCTGGGCGCTAGTCTTTCGGATGAGACAATAAACCGAGGTCCTGTATGCTAGACACATTTAGTGCACATGAAAGAACTTACGGCAACAAGGGAGTTGTTCCTGGCAGCATTCTGTAGATAAAAGCCACTCGCATAGGGAGCAAATACACATGCAGATCGGCAACGAAAATAAAAGTGGGTGGCGCTGCTCATGTGGCGATGTGGTCTCCTTAGGGAGAGCAGCCCTAAATTCATGCAGAGAAATCTGTCGTGACTTTAAAGTAATGATAAAACAAAATCTATGGTAAGTGACTTTGCTGAGAAATCAACTCATTTTACCCAGTGGATTAGGCAGTGGGCATATCTTGCCTTGTCTGGAAAGCATAGCTATGTTTTCTTTTTTCTGTATTTCTTGATATACAAAACGAAACTATCCAGATATATCGAAAGCAGGTTTAAAAATATTTAATCAAAATAGACATACACACGTTTTAATCATAGCTAACTTGCATGTTTTTAACATTTTGTGTAGGTGTGTTTGATTTTTTTAAATAAATCAAAAATAGTCGGTCACAGCAGAATTAATCATCAGTTTCCTAGCAACTCCATTCAGTTCTGAACAAGCATTTTCTCCTGCGGGAATACCGGGGCCCTTTCGGTATAAATAGAATCCCCATCTTCTGGAAATTCTGTGCTAGAGATTTCTCCTTTTCTATCCCTCCCTTTCTTTCTGTCTTTCTCCTCACCTCTCTCTCCTCTTCCTTTCATGCCTACTTTCTGCCTACCCAAGCCCATTCTCCTGCGTTTTTCTTCCCGCAAACAGAGGGTTTTCCTGGTTCATAGGAAAGTGAGAGTTGTTATGCTAAGAGCTTGTCATGGCTGAAGACAATCTCAACATAATATTTTACAACACAACAACAACAACATTTTAATGTAGGCCTCCACACTTTGCTGACATCAATAACTGACAAAGCTTTTGGCCTGGGCCAAGTAGAATTTAGAGAAGGGCATTGGTATGTATGTACCCCACAGTGAGACTGAGTGAGTGAGTAGTGGATTGGTTGATTGATTGATAGAGTGATTGATTCATTACTTGTTTGGTTGATTGATAGAGAGATTGGTTGATTGATTCATTAATTGTTTGGTTGATTAATTGATGTACTGATTTGTTGATTAGTTGATTGATTGATTAATTGACATACGTTTTTTCAAAGGTGACAAATAAGTATCAGCATATTTTTCCTTTCCAACCTTTACAGACAAGAGAGAGAGAGAGAGAGAGAGAGAGAGAGAGAGAGAGAGAGAGAGAGAGAGAGAGAGAGAGAGAGAGAGAGAGAGAGAGAGAGAGAGAGAGAGAGAGAGAGAGAGAGAGAGAGACAGACAGACAGACAGACAGACAGACAGACAGACAGACAGACAGACAGACAGACAGACAGACAGAACACACACACACACACACACACACACACACACACACACACAGACACACAGACACACAGACACACAGACACACAGACAGAGACAGAGACAGAGACAGAGAGATTGAATGATATTATTGATAATGAGAGAGAGAGTAATTGATTGATTGATTTCTTTAATGATTGATTGTTCATTGAGTGATTGAATTATTGACTAATAATCAATACACAGAGAGAGGGGGGGAGAGGGAGTGAATGAGAATGCTATAGAGACAGACAGAGATAAATTAGATAACAATATTTTTACTGGGGAGAGAGTGAATGATTGATTGATTTACTGAATGATTGATTAATTGATTGAATAATTGAATTATGGAATAATTTATACAGAGAGAGAGGGGGGGATTGAATGACAATATTGACACTGAGAGAGATTGGTTAATT
>JASPKP010001885.1:7500-10000 GCA_030674155.1 Stramonita haemastoma | reverse complement strand
TCTCTCTGTTTCTGTCTGTCTCTCTGTGTGTCTGTCTCTCTTTGTGTCTGTCACTCTGTGTCTCTGTCTCTGTCTGTCTGTCTGTGTCTGTCTGTCTGTGTCTGTGTCTGTGTCTGTGTCTGTGTCTCTGTCTCTCTCTCTCTTTCTTTTCTCTCTCTGTGTCTCTGTCTCTCTGTTTGTCTCTCAGTCTGTCTGTCTCTGTATCTGTGTCTCTCTCTGTGTCTCTGTCTCTTTCTCTCTCTTTCTCTCTGTCTGTCTGTCTTTCTCTCTATGCTCTCCCTGTCTCTCTGTCTCTGTCTGTCTGTTTGTCTGTCTGTCTGTCTGTCTCTCTCTGTTTGTCTGTCTGTCTCTGTCTGTCTGTCTCTCTCTGTCTCTGTCTTTCTATCTGTCTGTCTGTGTCTGTGTCTGTGTCAGTATCTGCGTCTGCGTGCGTAAGTGCGTGCGCGTGTGTGTCTGTGGCGTGAATGTGTGTGTGTGCGTGTGTCCTGTGTCTTTCTTTATTTTTTTCCTTTATCAATTCATTCTTTTATATCGAGGACAGTGTGTGACTAGACTAGGCTAAACACGCTGAGGTTCGTTTCAGGATCTGCTTTGCACTGACTATCATCCCAACCGTGTGATGCAGGAGGCTCGTCTGTCAGCCTCCCCTTTGACTATACGCAGCAACACTGTAACTATGTATTCAGGATTCTTTCCATACAGGCAAACTAGTTCACTCTGCTTATTTACAATGAACAGAGACTGGTTGTCTAGTCCCAGAAATGTCATCACTATCGGTATCTTTGCGGGTCAATGGTTTATCCAAATTCCTTCGTGGAGTTGTATTTGTGTTTTGTGTTGGTGGTTGTGTTGGTGTTGTATTGGGTGTTGTAGTTGTGGTGTGGTGTGGTGTGTTGTGTTGGGTGGTATTGTGTTGTGTTGTGTTTGTGGTGTGGTGTGGTGTGGTGGGGGTGGGGTGGGGTGTTGTGTGTTGTGTGTTGTGTTTGTGGTGTGGTGTGGTGTGGTGTTGTTATTTATTCATTTATTCTTTTATATCGAGGATAATGGAATAAGCAACCATATGCTTTTTTTTACATCCAGTCCCCGTGTGTATGCAGCTTTGTAAATGTCATCTGTTCCCACCGGAACAGTGTGGTGTGGTGTGGTGTGGTGTGGTGTGGTGTGATGTGGTGTGGTGTGGTGTAGTGTGGTGTGGTGTGGTGTGGTGTTGGTGTTGGTGTTGTATTTGTGGTGTGGCGTGTTGGTGTTGGTGTTGTGTTTGTGTGTTGTGTGGTGTTCGTGTTTGTGTTGTGTTGTGGTTGTGGTTTTATGGTGTGGTGTGGTGTGGTGTGGTGTGGCGTGGTGTGGTGTTGGTGTTGTGTTGGTGTTAATGTTGTGTTGTGTTGTATTTCATAGTATTGTACTGAACTTGTGTTATGTTGCTCTGCATGGTATCGTGTCATATCGATATACCGAATAATCATACCTTACTATATTGTTTTGTATTGTATTATATACCACCTTCAGCCATAGTGTGTGTGTGTGTGTGTGTGCGTGCGTGTGTGTGTGCAAGCGTGCGTGCGTGTGTGTGCGTGTGTGTGTGCGTGCGCACATGTGGGTGTGTGCGTGCGTGCGTGCGTGTGTGTTTGTGTGTATATGTGTGTATGTGTATTTGTGAGTATGTATGCATGTGTACGAGCGTGCGTACGGGCGTGTACATGTGTGTGATTTGTAGAATACATATCTGAATTACACACACACACACACACACACACACACACACACACACACACACACCACACACACACACACACACCACGACCACACACACACACACACACACACACACACGCACACACACACACGACCTCCACACACACACACACACACACACACACACACACACACACACACACACACACACATACACACACACACACACACACACACACACACACACACACACACACACACACACACACACACACACACACACACACACACACACACACACACTATGCACACACGCACGAGTCAAGGGAGAAAAGACGAAGACAAAAAGACTTTGTGTCTAACTCGAAACTCACTCTTTCTAAACGAACGTACAATACAACAAGAAACTTTTGTTTGAAAGGCAGGGGGATGGGGGGGAGGGTAGGGGAGTCTTTTACAGCCCCCACCCCCAGCATATAGTGACAGAATAGTGAACGACGATAGTGTTCATTTTTATTGAATGGAGGCATGGCACGGAAATATACCTTGCCAATATGGACTTGTGTTAGCAGTGTCTATGTAAAAGAGGGGGTGATGGTAAGAGAGAGAGAGAGAGAGAGAGAGAGAGAGAAGAGAGAGAGAGAGAGAGAGAGAGAGAGAGAGAGAGAGAGAGAGAGAGAGACAGACAGACAGACAGACAGACAGACAGACAGACAGACAGACAGACAGACAGACAGACGACAGACAGACAGACAGACAGACAGACAGACAGACTGAGACAGAGACACAGGGGAGAGAGAGGGGGAGG
>JASPKP010001884.1:0-25803 GCA_030674155.1 Stramonita haemastoma | reverse complement strand
TGTGTGTTGTTGGTGTGTGTGTTGTGTGTGGTTTGTTTGTGGGTGTTGTTTTTTTGTTTGTTGTGTGGTGTTGTGGGTTTGCGGCCGGGTGTGTGTGTTTTTGGGGGGGGTGTGTGTGTGTGTGTGTGTGTAGGTTGGTTGTTGGCCCTTTTTTTATATTATACATACATGTGTGTGTGTGTGTGTGTGTGTGTGTGTACATGAAACATACTGAAGTTAATATGATGTATACACACATACTTTTGAATTTTAAAATAAAAAAATTATTAGTTATTAACCACCCTTCAAGGGAACCGAGGTCCCGTTTGTTACACATCATTATTTAGTGTACGTAAAAGAACCTACGACAACAAGAGAGTAGTCCCTAGCAAAATTCTGTAGAAAAAAGCCACTCTGATAGGGAAACAAATACAGTAATAATAATAATAATAATAATACATGGAATTTGTATAGCGCTATATCTTGCAAAAACAAATCAAAGCGCTTGCATTCAACCTACACGACGCACAATCAGCAACTATTTACAGTTTTGACAAATTCGAATGTACACACACACACACACACACACACGCACGCACGCACGCAGCACGCGCGCGCACGCACACACACACACAAACGTTATGCACTTTGGCAGGTGGATGTTGAAGGCAGGGACAGGTAAGAGATGGAAGCAGAAGGAGAAAAACTTAGGTTTGAAATAAGTGTGTCTTGAGGTTGGATTTAAAAGTGTCATAAGTAGGCTTTTGTCGGAGGGAGAGAGGAAGGTCGTTCCACATCGATGGACCGGAAACAGAGAAAGAGCGGCGGCCAACGGTAGATAGGTTGAATCTGGGTGTTCTTAGGGACAAAGTATCTGCCGACGAGCGGAGGGAGCGAGTAGGTGTGTACAAGTGAAGACATTCACAGAGGTAGGAGGGTGCAGTATTGTGGAGACATTTGTAACAGAGGGTATTGAAAGAAAATAAATAATGGGTGGTGCTGCACTTGTGGCAATGCGGTCTCCCCAGGGAGAGCAGCCCGAATTTCATGCAGAGAAATCTGCCATGACAAAGTGGTGTAAAGTGTAAAATGTAAGGAGGTATGGGATGAGATATTGAAGTCAGGTCAGTCAGTCAGTGTTTGTCAAAGTGCTGTGAAGAGTTATTTCAGAATATCCCCAAAGTCGGAATAATAATAATAATGATAGTAATAATAATGATAGTAATAATAATGATAATAATAATAATAATAATGATAATAATAATAATAATAATAATAATAATAATAATAATATAATAATAATAATGGTAATGATAATGATAGTAATAGATGGAATTTATGTAGTGCTACATCTTGTAAAAACAAATCAAAGCGCTTGCATTCAACCTTTTCTTACACATTCAGCCAATAACAATGAAAAGTATTAAGGAATTCAAATGTACAAACTCGCACGCGCACACATGCGTGCACGCACGCACGCACACACACACCACGCACACCACACACACACACACACACACACACACACACACACACACACACACACACACACACAAAGTGCGAAACGCTTGCACGCACACATAATGGTTATACACTTTGGCAGGGTAATGGGAATTTGGGCTGTTGAAAGCAGGGACAGATACGAGATGAAACAGGAGGGGAAAATCTTAGTTTTGGAATAAATATATATCTTGAGGCTGGATTTAAAAGTGTCATAAGTAGGCTTGTAGGAATGCGGCTATCTAAATGGTGGGGGGGGGGGGGGGGGGACTGTTGCGTCCACAAAAGTCTCACCATTGGTGAACTTCGAAGCTTTAGCTTAAGGAACAAAATCAAAAAACAAAAAAACCAACAACAAAAATTAGAATATCCCTGATATCACAATGCAGCCACCTTAATGAAGGGCAAAAACAGTGGCATTTATATGCAAAAATATCACCATTGGTGAACTTCAGAACTCTAACTGAGGAACAAAAAAAAACCCTAACACAAACAACAACAGAAAACAAACAAAAGCACAACCCCCCCCCTTCTTAGGGTGTTATCAGAAGTGTTGTGTTGTGTTGTTCCACAGATGAAAAGCGGGGCGTAGCAATCGTTGAACTTCTGAAGAAAGAAGGATGTGGTCTGGGGCTGACTGTGTCAGGTGAGTGTGTAGTGACTGTGTCAGGTGAGGTGAGTGTGTAGTGACTGTGTCAGGTGAGGTGAGTGTGTAGTGACTGTCAGGTGAGGTGAGTGTGTAGTGACTGTGTCAGGTGAGTGTGTAGTGACTGTGTCAGGTGAGGTGAGTGTGTAGTGACTGTGTCAGGTGAGTGTGTAGTGACTGTGTCAGGTCAGGTGAGTGTGTAGTGACTCTGTCAGGTGAGTGTGTAGTGACTGTCAGGTGAGTGTGTAGTGACTGTGTCAGGTGATTGTGTAGTGACTGTGTCAGGTCAGTGTATAGTGACTGTGTCAGGTGAGTGTGTAGTGACTGTGTCAGGTGATTGTGTAGTGACTGTGTCAGGTCAGGTGAGTGTGTAGTGACTGTGTTAGGTGAGTGTGTAGTGACTGTTCAGGTCAGTTGAGTGTGTAGTGACTGTGTCAGGTGAGTGTGTAGTGACTGTGTCAGGTCAGGTGAGTGTGTAGTGACTGTGTCAGGTGAGTGTGTAGTGACTGTCAGGTGAGTGTGTAGTGACTGTGTCAGGTCAGTGTGTAGTGACTGTG
This sequence comes from Stramonita haemastoma, assembly GCA_030674155.1. Classification (NCBI taxonomy): domain Eukaryota; kingdom Metazoa; phylum Mollusca; class Gastropoda; order Neogastropoda; family Muricidae; genus Stramonita; species Stramonita haemastoma. The sequence goes on along the minus strand of JASPKP010001884.1, from coordinate 23,121 downwards.
TCAGGTCAGTGTGTAGTGACTGTGTCAGGTCAGTGTGTAGTGACTGTGTCAGGTCAGTGTGTAGTGACTGTGTCAGGTCAGTGTGTAGTGACTGTGTCAGGTCAGTGTGTAGTGTGAGTGTGTAGTGACTGTCAGGTGAGTGTGTCATGTGGGTGTGTAGTGACTGTGTGATGATGATGGATGCATGATGATAATTGATGATGATGATGATGAGGAGGAGAGGAGGAGGAGGAGGAGGAGGAGGAGGAGGAAGAGGAAGAAGAGAAAGGAGGAAGAAGAAGAAAAAGAAGAAGATGATGATGGTGATTATGATTATGACGATAGATATATATAAAAATTACGATAAGTAGCCAACATTTAACGTTACTGCAGCTTTTTGGTCACCTAATTAAGCATGCTTTACATGAAGGATTAGAAAGGTAACACATTTTAAGTGGATAAGCATGTGAACTGCTTTGGTTATGTATGTAACATGTTATAAGTGGATAAGCATGTGAACTGCTTTGGTTATGTATGTAACATGTTATGAGTGGATAAGCATGTGAACTGCTTTGGTTATGTATGTAACATGTTATGAGTGGATAAGCATGTGAACTGCTTTGGTTATGTATGTAACATGTTATGAATAGATAAGCATGTGAACTGCTTTGGTTATGTATGTAACATGTTCTGAGTGGATAAGCATGTGAACTGCTTTGGTTATGTATGTAACATGTTATGAGTGGATAAGCATGTGAACTGGTTTTGTCATGGTGTGATGGGGTGGTAATTCGATTAATTCCCATGCGATCGGAGCTGCCAATCACAGCATCATGGATCTAAATTTAGACCCACACCTGCAAATTGTGTGATGTTCTGTATTGTTGGGGGTGGTGGGGTCGAAAACCGTCCGTTGCATGCACTTTGCCCCATGGCAGTAAAATGTAGTATGTACGCAGCCTCATTTTAGAGGCCACATTCCCACTGTCTGACCGTGCTGTCGTCACCGAGAGTTGTACAGAGTCGTGGCAGTCAAATATCTGCACTCTGTTACAATGTATATGACATGCTTTAAGTTGATAAGCATGTAAAGTGGTTTTGTCATGTATATGACAACATGTGTTTTAAGTTGATATACCTGTGAAGTGTGTTTTGTTTTGTATTTGACATGCTTTAAGTAGATAAACATGTGAAGTGGTTTTGTTATGTATATGATATGTTTTAAATTAAGTTGATATGCATATGAAGTGTGTTTTGTTATGTGCGTGACATGTTTTGTTGTGTATAATGGATAAACATGTGAAGTGTGTTTAGTTATGTATAATGGATAAACATGTGCAGTGTGTTTTGTTGTGTGTAATGGATAAACATGTGCAGTGTGTTTTGTTGTGTGTAATGGATAAACATGTGCAGTGTGTTTTGTTTTGTATAATGGATAAACATGTACAGTGTGTTTTGTTGTGTGTAATGGATAAACATGTGTAGTGTGTTTTGTTGTGTGTAATGGATAAACATGTGTAGTGTGTTTTGTTGTGTGTAATGGATAAACATGTGTAGTGTGTTTTGTTGTGTGTAATGGATAAACATGTGCAGTGTGTTTTGTTGTGTGTAATGGATAAACATGTGCAGTGTGTTTTGTTGTGTGTAATGGATAAACATGTGCAGTGTGTTTTGTTGTGTGTAATGGATAAACATGTGCAGTGTGTTTTGTTGTATGTAATGGATAAACATGTGCAGTGTGTTTTGTTGTGTGTAATGGATAAACATGTGCAGTGTGTTTTGTTGTGTGTAATGGATAAACATGTGCAGTGTGTTTTGTTGTGTATAATGGATAAACATGTGCAGTGTGTTTTGTTGTGTGTAATGGATAAACATGTGCAGTGTGTTTTGTTGTGTGTAATGGATAAACATGTGCAGTGTGTTTTGTTGTGTGTAATGGATAAACATGTGTAGTGTGTTTTGTTGTGTGTAATGGATAAACATGTGCAGTGTGTTTTGTTGTGTGTAATGGATGAACATGTGCAGTGTGTTTTGTTTGTGTGATGGACAGGGGGCTCAGACAAGGGGTGTCGAGCCACATCTCCAATCTGAGAGCAGGGAGCATCGCACAGAGGTACGGTGCTTCTTTCTGTTTGGTGTGTGTGTGTGTGTGTGTGTGTGTGTGTGTGTGTGTGTTTGAGTGTGTGTGTGTGTGTTTGTAGTGTGTGTGTGTGTTTGAGTGTTGTGTGTGTGTTTGAGTGTGTGTGTGTGTGTGTTTTGAGTGTGTGTGTGTGTGTTTTGATGTGTGTGTGTGTGTGTGTGTGTGTGTGTGTGTGTGTGTGTGTGGTGTGTGTGTGTGTGGTGTATTCATGAGGTAGAACATTCTTCCGAAGCTCAGAAAACTTTTCATTATAAAGTGAAACTCATCGCCTCCCATTTTTTCATTTCATTGTGTGATGGGGCAGTAAATAGATTACCTCCCATGCAATCAGAGCCCTGTCGCCGCATTGTGAAACTAAATCAGGACACACCTGCGAATCGTGAGATGCTCCGTTTCCTTGGGTAGTGGTCAAAAACGTTCACGCAGAGAAATCTGCTGTGACATAAAGTGGTATAGAATGAAATAAAAATAAAACAACTGTCCAGCTGTACCTACCCGAGATGCTGTGCAGAGATGGGACATCACAAATGTCCACTCTGTTACAATTATCCACACAGATGATTAAGAATGCAGTGTAAGACCACCCCCCTCCTCTCCTGTGTTGACAGGTCTGATGCTGTGGTGGTGGGGGATGTGATTCTGTCGGTGAACGGGATTCGAACCGCGGGCCTGAAGCATGACGAAATCATCAACCTGCTGAAGAATGCCGGGGAACAGATCACCCTGGAAGTGGAGTATGAGATGCCCGAGCCTGTGGTGAGGGGGGGGGGGGGGGGGGGGGGGGGGGTGTGTGTGTGGGAGGGGGTGTGTGTGGTGTGTGTGTGTGTCTGTGTCTGTGTGTGTGAAGGGGTGTGTGTGTGTGTGTGGGTGTGTGTGTGTGTCTTGTCCGTGTGTGTGAATGCGTGAGCAAACTGGTGTGCGTAGGAATGGTTGAGATTTTGTTTTGGTGAGTTTATGACTGGGTGAGGTATTGTTGAATTGTGGGTGATTTTTGTATGACGATATGTGCGAGCTGATGTTTGGATACTATGTGGTTTTTGTTTTTGTTTGTTTGTTTGTTTGTTTTGTTTTTTCGTGATGTTACTTTTTACATGTTTGCTTTTTATGTGTGGCATGTAACCCGCATGAATTTCTCTATTAGAATAGATTATAAAGTATTTTTGAATTTGAATTAAATTTGAAGTGTGTGGAGAGTGTGTGTGTGTGTGTGGGGGGGGGGGGTGTTTGTCTAGGTGAGTGGGTGAGTGGGGGTGTGTGTGTGTGGAGGGGGGTGTGTGGGGGGGAGGGGAGGTGTTTGTCTAGGTGAGTGGTGTGTGTGTGTGCGCGCATGCATGCGTGCGTGCATGCGTGCGTGCGTGCATACCTGTGTGCGTACCTGTGTGCGTACATGTGTGTGTGTGTGTGTGGGGGGGGGGGGTTGCGTGTGTTTGTGCTTGTGTGTATGTCTGGGTTTTGGTATGTGTGGGGGGGGGGGGTTGTTGTTGTTTTGTGTTTGTGTGGGGGAGGGGTGTGGGTTTGTGTGATGTGTGTTTTTATTCATTCATTCTTTTTTTTTATATTGAGGATAATGGAATAAGCACTAATCGACTTTTTTACAACCAGTCTCTGTGTGTATGCAGTTTTGTATATTTTGTCATCTGTTCCCACCAGCATATAATGGCCCACTCTTTCAGAAAGCAGAACAGGTGTGTGTGTGCGTGCATGCATGCGTGCATGTATGTTTTCCATAGAATACAGAAACTTACATTATTTTGTAACTTTTCTATATAAAAAGAAAACCCCACACACTTACAAACTTGTGTTTTTCCTTTAAATCATGAGTCACCTCATCATCCTGTCAAATCAAAACATGTCATGTGAGTGATATTCCTCATGGAGTTTCCTTCAATAAAGCATATGATATATCCATTGAATGAATCAACCCTACTTTATATCCTAGAGCAACCATTATTTGAATATTTCTCTTTTTTGTTTGTTTGTTTCTTGAGTGGTCTCATTAGCATTGTCATTTTGGATTTTTATCCAAATTTTGCAAATTAGTTCAAGGAGCTAGACATGAGGGTTTAAAAAATATGGTGGTTTTTTTCCCGCAGCTCCAAGCACGGCCAACATCCAGACGCGGCAATGGGAGGTGACTCTGGACAAGGAAGGGCCGGGCTACGGCTTCACGCTGAGAGGGGGGATGAAGGTGGACAACATGCGACCTTTCCCCTTCACCGTGGTGGCCATTCGCCCCGGAAGCTCTGCCCACCGCCATGAGCACGTTAAGGTTTGTGTGAGGGTGTGTGTGGGAGGGGGGGTTGGGTGTGTGTGTGTGTGTGTGGGGGGGGGGGGTGAGGTGGGGGGGGTGTTTTTGTGGGGGGGGAGGTGGGGGGTGTCTGGGGGGGGGGGGTAGGTGGATGGGTGTGTGTTTGGCTGGGTGGGTGTTGTGTTTTTTTGTTTTTTTGTTTTGTTTTTTTTGCTGCCTCGTCTTCTGTGACGCTCCCGTACTGCTGTTCCCACGCCGCTCATTTCACTCTCCCCGTCACAGCCATACCCAGATTCATTGTGTCTCATCCTCGGGGTCGGGAGTCCACAGGGAGCCCATCAATATTAGGCCGCCGCGGGGCCACCAGCCAGAGGGGCCCTGCACTTCTGCTGGGTCACTTTGGTGGTGTTCAGTGGTGCCTGTTCTGAGCTAACATACGCAGGACACCACCTACTAAGCCCCCTACTAACGACAGTATTAGCTCAGTCGCGGAGCCAGACTGAGTGAGTCACCCACCTGAGGTGGCAACGACCACAACGTCCCTCCAACGACCGCCTCCCCGTGAACCCCAACCCCAAAGGCTTTGACACAAACTCACCACAGGCACAGAAGCGTATGGGGAAACCGAATCTGAGATCACCATGAGACCAGAGCAACGGAGGCCACCGAATCAGAGGCAATTTTTATAATTGCATGATGATCAATGATGATGAGGATGATGTAATGATGCTGCTGTGGAGGTGCATCCGCTTTGAGACTACTTGACAGGGTTGTTCTCTACGCTTACTGTCATAATATATCCCGGCGTCAACCAGGCCCGAGAGATACAGACACCTGCAGTGTTGGTCAGGTAATTAGAGCAACACTCTCAAATTCGCATCCGTAAAATGGATGAAGCTTGACTGTGTGGTCCCAGTCTCCCCACTGAGCCCACAGCACACTCACTCTGGGTAGGAGCTGGCCGGAGCCCAAAAAAATCCCTATGACTTATGGGATTCGAACCCGCGACCTTCCAGTTCGGAATCCAAGGCGCTAACCACTGCGCCATGGCGGCTGGTGGGTGGGTGTTGTGTTTGTGTGAGTGTGTGTGTGTGTATTTGTGTGTCTTGTGTGCGAGAGAGAGAGTGTGTCTGTGTGGTGTGTGTGCGCATGCATGTGTGTGTGCGTGCGGTGCGCACATTGTGTATATAAATATTCTCAGCAGATATTTTTTTCTAATTATACTATGTATGCTCCACAGTTTCCTCAAGGAGAGAATAAATATAAAAAGAAAGAAAGGATATTTTGTGCATGGTGTAGAACCCACACTAATTTCTCCAGTGTTGACAAAAATGAAAGCCTTCATATACATATATTAGTGATCATTGTTATTATTATGTCTCTCTTAATAATATTATTATGTCTCTTCGATTAAGCGCTTCAATTTGTTTGCTTTACAAGATATAGCGCTGTATAAAATCCATATAATATTATTATTATTATTATTATCATCATCATCATCATCATCATCATCATCATCATCATCATCATTATTAGTATTATTATTATTGTTGTTGTTGTTGCTGTTGTGTGTTGTTGTTATTATTATTATTATTATTATCATCATCATCATCATCATCATCATCATCGTTATCATCATCATCATCATCATTTTTATTAGTGTTGTTATTATTGTTATTATTATTGTTATTATTATTGTTGTTATTATTATTATTATTATTGGTGTGGTCAGGTGGGGGACCGGGTGACCCAGGTGAACGGATACAAGGTGTCTCACCTGTCCCTGACGGAGATGTGGGGGCTGCTGCAGCAGTGTGGCCACCAAACCACATTCACCGTCGCCTATGATGTGGCCGTCATGGGTGAGTGAGGGAGTGGGGGTATTGATAGGGGGGTCAGGGGATGGAGACGGATGGGGAGGGGGAGGAGAGGGTGGTGACTGGAGGTAAAGATGTTTGTCAACATTTTTTTTTTTTTAGAAAGGTCAGGTGTTTTGATCATGTTCTAGTGTTCGTGATCATGAACATGGTGATCATCATGATCATGATCAAGCGCTGTGATTTGGTTTTGCAAGATATAGTAGTAGTAGTAGTAGGCACCCATCAGTCTTGGAAGACTATGGAGACAGGAGAGTGTGTGTCTAGTCTTTAGAGCGCAAAGCCTGGGTAGGTAAGTATGGAGGCCAAGTTGTTACCCATGCAGCAGACCCCCCCCCCCCCCCTCTCCACGCCACTGGAATGATCCATTGGAAAGGCAATGACCGATACGAATGGTTTCAGTACCGTTGCAGGAGCCACCAGAGCGTTGCCATGTACAGCCCACAGCTACCCTGGGGGCTCCAACTCCCCGATTTTTCCTCAGGGATGGTGTCTAAACACGACACCTGTGTGCATGCTGGTTTTTTTTAATATAATTTTGTCATCTGCTCCTACCGGCACACGATACCTGCTCTTCCGAAAGGCGGAACAGGGTTTTAACATGTGCGCAAGATGTTCTGTGTGCGTTTGCACACAGGGCCTTGGTTTATAGTCTCATCCGAATGACTTTGACATTCAGTTTGATTTTTTCGTCAAACTAGGAAGAAAGGGCGAGGCTGGGTATGAACCCAGAAACTCACAGTTTACATATTGGCAGGAGAACGTCTTAACCATCCTGCCACCGTCCTTTTTTGCAAGATATAGCGCTATATAAATTCCATTCATTATTTTTATTAGTGTTCAAAGTGGAAATTGTAATGTTTATGTCATTTTCTATTGTCGTTATTTTATTAGGCCCATCTATATTATTGTCTCTGAGGGTTTTAGTTACTTCAGGGTTGCATACTGTACAAGTTTCCACTGACATTGCATTACATCACATGACATTCTGTCAACTCACATTGCATCAGTTAATCCTGGCAAATCCCGGTTCGGGACTAAGAGGGTTAATTAACATCCTGGGGATCACGAATGTGCAGACGCAGTGGAGCAGGCCTCAGGCCCTTGCTGGTGGAGATAGACAAAACCCCAGGGTCAGCGCTGGGCATCGTGCTGACCCACAGCTCCTACCAGGGCAAGGCCTGCGTCTGTGTGGAGAGCATTCGCCCCATGAGCGTGGCTGACAGGTGGGGGGGGAGGGGGGGTTGTGTGCGTCTGTGTCTGGGTGGGTGGGTGGGTGGATGGATGGATGGATGGATGGATGGATGGATGGATGGATGGATGGATGGATGGATGGAAGGAAGGAAGGAAGGAAGGAAGGAAGGAAGGAAGGAAGGAAGGAAGGAAGGAAGGAAGGAAGGAAGGAAGGAAGGAATTAACCCCATCAGTGTGGCTGACAGGTGGGTAGTGTGTATTTGTGTGTGTCTGTCTGTCTGTGTGTGTCTGTCTGTCTGTGTGTGTCTGTCTGTGTGTGTCTGTGTGGAGAGCATTCACCCATCAGTGTGGCTGACAGGTGTGTGTGTGTGTGTGTGTGTGTGTGTGTGTGGTGTGTGTGTGTGTGTGTGTGTGTGTGGTGTGTGTGTGTGTGTGTGTGTGTGTGTGTGTGTGTGTGTGTGTGTGTGTGTGTGTGTATGTGTGTATGTCTATGTCGGTGTGTGTGTGTGTGTGTGTGTGTGTGTGTGTGTGTGTGTGTGTGTGTGTGTGTGTGTGTATGTCTGTGTCGGTGTGTGTGTGTGTGTGTGTGTGTGTGTGTGTGTGTGTGTGTGTGTGTGTGTGTGTGTATGTGTGTATGTCTGTGTCGGTGTTGTGGTGTGTGTGTTGTGTGTGTGTGTGTGTGTGTGTGTATGTGTGTTGTGTGTATGTGTGTGTTTGTGTGTGTGTGTGTGTGTGTGTGTGTGTGTGTGTGTGTGTGTGTGTGTGTGTGTTGTGTGTGTGTTGTGTGTATGTCGTGTCGGTGTGTGTGTGTGTGTGTGTGTGTGTGTGTGTGTGTGTGTGTGTGTTGTGTGTGGTGTGTGTGTGTGTGTGTGTGTGTGTGTGTGTGTGTGTGTGTGTGTGTGTGTGTGTTTGTTGTGTGGTGTGTGTGTGTGTGTGTGTGTGTGTGTGTGTGTGTTGTGTGTGTCTGTGTGTGTGTGTGTGTGTGTGTGTGTGTGTGTGTGTGTGTGTGTGTGTGTGTGTGTGGCTACCTTCATAGTGGGGCAAAAACAGTTGCATCCGCAAAATCACACCACTGGTAAACCTTTGAGTTCTAACTGAGGAACTGGAGGAAGGAGAAGAAAACAACCCCAAAATGCTGGATTGGGGGTCTAGAGGTAAGGCGCCTGCCTAGAAAGTGAAAAGTCCGGGTTAGAGTGTGGGGTGGTTCGTATCCCGTTTGGGCCCAAAACTTTTCCCATCCATTAGACCATGATTGGTGGTCTGGGTGCAAGTCTTCCAGATGAGACAATAAACAGAGGTCCCGTGTGTTACACATCATTATTTAGCGCACGTAAAAGAACCCAAAAGGCTGCCAAAAGAAATCATGGGTTGACAACATCAAAGACTGGACCGCCCAACCCCTGCAACACCTCCTACTAGCCACACAGGATCGTGAAGCATGGAAAAAGATCTCTGTTGCGTCTTCTCTCATGTCCCCCCTACGTCCTTTGGGACATGGGACTGATAGGAGGAGGAGGAGGAAAAGAACCCACGGCAATAAGAGGGTTGTCCCTGGCTAAATTCGGAAAAAAAACACTGATAGGGAAAAAATACAGTTGCAGACAGGAAAAAGAAAAAAATGGGTAGGCGCTGCACTTGTGGCCATGCGCTCTCCCTGGGAAGAGCAGCCCGAATTTCACGCAGAGAAATCTGCTGTGGCATAAAGTGGTATAAAATAGATAAAATAAATGCATTAACAAAAAAACCCAACAAAGTAGCAAAAACAGACTGCTGAATATGGATGACCTGAGTCCCCAGGGTCTATTCTGTGCCTCAGGAGCGGGGCTCTCCACGTGGGCGACCACATCCTGTCCATTGACGGGGCGGGCGTGGAACACATGTCAGTGGCCGAGGCCACGCAGCTGCTGAAGTCAGGGGCAGAGAACTGCGTCAAGCTGGAAATCCTCCCGGTCACTCATCTGCAGCACTGCGCCTCGCGCGAAGCCCTGGTCAGAAAATGTGGGTGTTCACCTTTTTTTCTTTTTTTTTTGTTGTTGTCTTTTTTTGTTTTTTTATATTTTGTAGTTGCTTGTTTTAATAATTGGGCTTGTTTTTCAGCTCTCTCTGTTCTGTTTTTAACCCTCTTAGTCCCAAACCGGGATTTGCCAGGATTGAATAATTGCCCCCCCCCCCCCCCTGAATCCCAAACCAGGATTTGCTGGGATTTATACACAATAGATTTTCATCACGCTGTGACCATCACTTATTGCTACCAAATGCCAAAGCTCTATCAGACCTGAGGTACAAATCCTGCTGAGAGTCTGGAAGTAATTATAGCTGCTGGTATGTACTTAGAAGGAGGAAAAGGCCAGCGAGCATGTGTGCCTGACTTGATTTTGAGATGGAATGCGAAATCTAGGGGCAATTTGTGTTCAGAGAACCCAAATACAAGAGGGTTAAATCAAATAACTTTGTGTTCACAAGATTTGAGAAAAAAAAAACTGATGTATTGCAGAGCTTATGTGAACGAAGTGATAAAGGTGAAAAAGAAAGCCATTTTGGATGATTGCTGATTGTTCAAACCTGTTATCTTGCCTTGAGGAAACAGTAAGGTCAGCTAGTAAGGTCAGCTGTGGGTTTGTAAGCAACCCACCTCACACCTCCACCCCACCCCAATTTTTTAGGATGAAAATGATGGCAGTAGACAAAAGTAAAGGTGTCCCATAACCTAGGTGGTCATAGAAGAGTGAGGAATCAGAGACCTCAGCTTCTCCAGGGGCCAGCATATTGAGGGTGGCGCCCATCTCCTCTTCCTTGCTGCTTTACTTTCCCTGACCCTAAAGAGGGCAGGTACTCATTTACAGCTGGGTGAACTGGGGGAAGTGTACTGAAGCCAAGGTACGCAACGGCTACTCGTCCATTTGATAACCATGCTTGATGCTGCTTAACCATGGCTGGGGGAAAGCAAGTGCTCTGACTACTGAGCTATCCCGTAGACAAAGAAATAATGAAATAAAGATGAAAAGCTCTTTGACTTTTTGACTTGTTATTTGAAGAAACAGTCAACTTCTTTGTTGCGTTGATGTATTGTCATTTACGATAATCATTTATTGACAGATATAAGCCAGTAATTATACAATTCAGGGTTTGTACAACTCTTAGAAAGTCCTAAAAGACCCTAATTTTTTATGAGCCCATTCAAGCCCATAAAAGCCCTGAAAATAAGCCATAAAAATGGGAATCGTGAGCAAAAATTTCTGTTGAAATGTAGACTTTTAAAAAATGTTCAAAAAATAAAATATATGAGAAACAAAAGCTAAAAGGGTGTCCAAATATGGTGATATCAGTGAATTGCTTGTTTTGCATCTTTTTAAAAAAAACAACAAAAAAACCTTTTCACCTACTAATCGAAGATCCGTTTTTCCCAGCAATGGCGCCGTCCATTTCGTCGGCCATCTTGCCAGTAGCGCGCCCTGGGCCCTTCCCACAGTTCCACCCTTCCCATCATGCCCTCCTTCACCTCCCATGCGGCCTCCACCTCGGGTATCGGCCATTTTGCCACCCTGTCTCGTGGATCCCGCGCCTCGGGGCTGAGCAAGTACACCTGGCCGGCCATGCATCGCAAAGTCAACTCCTGCAGTGAGTGCGCTCCTGGGGTTGTGTCCGCTTTGGTGTGGAGAAAGCATTCTGTGTGTGTGTGGGGAGGTGTGTGTGTGGGGGGGGTGTTGTGTGTGTGTGTGTCAGTGTGTGTGTGTGTGTGTGTGTGTGTGTGTGTGTGGTGTGTGTGTGTGTGTGTGTGTGTGTGTGCGTGTGTGTTTTTTTTCTTCTTTTATATCGAGGATAATGGAATAAGCACTTGCGTGTTTTTTATTTTACATCCAGTCCCCGTGTGTATGCAGTTGTGTAAATAGTGTCATCTGTTCCCACCGGCACACAATGGCATACTTTTATGAAAAGCGGAACAGGATTTAACATGTGTGCAAGATGTTCTGTGTGTGTTCGCACATGGGGTTTCGGTTTATAGGCTCATCCGAAAGAATTCATCTTCTCTGTGTGTATGTGTGTGTGTGCGTGTGTGTGTCTGTGTCTGTGTGTCTGTGAGTGTCTGGTGTTAAACGGTTTTCTTGTCGCTAACTCCATACATGATAAACATCGGGACTGGATGTAAAAAAAAAAAAAACCACATGAGTACTTTTTTCCATTATCTTCCTACTACTACTCCTACTACTCCTACTATTCCCTACTCCTACTACTCCCTACTCCTACTGCCACTACTATACCACTACACACCTACAACTCGCTATCATAACGATCAGTGCTGACTCCACTCTCCCCCAGAGTCCTTCGGGTGAGACTTTAAACAGAGGCCCCGTGTCCGAACGCACGCAGAACATCTTGCGCACACGTTAAATCCTGTTCCGCTTTTCGTAAGAGTAGGCCATCGTGTGCCGGTGGGAACAGATGACAATATTTACAAAACTGCATACACACGGGGACCGGATGAAAAAAAGCACATGATTGCTTATTCTGTTATCCTCGATATAAAAGAAAAAATTAATTAATTAATTAATTAATCCCTGTTGCCCCAAACAACCAGTGTCGATGGTGTCCACCACAACGTCCATCCGCACGGCCAACAACCAGGTGTGTCACTCGGAGACAGTGGAGGTGATGCTGTTTGCTGACGTGAAGGGGTTGGGGATCAGCATCGAGGGGGGCGTCTTCTCCACCGCTGTCCTCTCCCACCCCCCCACCATCGCCGCCATTGATCCCCGCAGCGCTGCTGACAAGTGAGTAGTAGCGTCCCTTGTTTTGGGGTTTTTTTTGGTTTTTTTCTTCTTTTTCTTTGGAATTCTTCTTCTTCTTTGGAATTTTTCTCGTCATAATTTTCTTCTTCTTCTTCTTCTTCGTCTTCTTCTTCTTCTTCTTCTTCTTCTTCTTCTTCTTCTTCTTCTTCAAATTTTTCTTCCAATTCATCTTTTTTCAAATTCAACTTCTTCAATCAAATTCTTCTTCAAATTCATCATCTTCAATCAAATTCTTCTTCAAATTCATCTTCTTCAGTCAAATTCTTCTTCAAATTCATCTTCTTCAATCAAATTCTTCTTCAAATTCTTCTTCTTCAAATTCATCATCTTCAAATTCTTCTTCTTCAAATTCTTCTTTAAATTCATCTTCAAATTCTTCTTCAAATTCGTCTTCAAATTCGTCTTCAAAATCTCCTTTCAAATTCATCATCTTCAAATTCTTCTTCTTCAAATTCCTCTGCAAATTCTTCTTCAAATTCATCTTAAAACTCTTTCAAATTCTTCTTCAATTTCATCTTCAAATTCTTCTTCAAATTCTTCTTTAAATTTTTCTTCAAATTCAGCTTCTTCAATCAAATTCTTCTTCAAATTCATCTTCAAATTCATCTTCTTCAAATTTAACTTCTTCAAATTCATCTTCTTCAATCAAATTCTTCTTCAAATTCATCTTCTTCAATCAAATTCTTCTTCAAGTTCATCATCAATTTCTTCTTCAAATTCATCTTCTTCAAATTCTTCTTCTTCAAATTCCTCTGCAAATTCTTCTTCAAAATCTTCTCTCAAATTCATCCTCGTCAATTTCATCTTCTTCAATTTCTTCATCTTCAATTTCTTTATCTTCATTTTCATCATCTTCATATTCATCTTCAAATTCATTATCTTTAAATTCATCTTCTTCAAATTCATCATCTTCAAATTCATCTTCAAAATATTCTCTCAAATTCATCATCTTCAAACTCACCTTCACACCTCACCTGCCAGGTGTGGAGTGCTGCAGGAAGGGGACCGCCTCCTGCAGGTGAACGGCATGGAGAGCACGGACAGAACTCTGGAGGAGGTCAGCCAGTTCCTGCGAGAGTCGCGGCCCCGCTGCGTGCTGGAGGTGGAGTTTGACGTGGCGGAATCTGTGACCCCAAGCTGCGGGACCTACACCATCAAGCTGGTGAAGAAGGCCGGGGGCACCGGCATCACTATCGGTGGCCGGCGTCGAACCACCGACCCTCTGGTGGTGACCGACGTGCGCAGGGCCAGCCCCGCTCACAGGTAGGGCTGGGTTGAGTTGAGAGAGAGAAACTCAAAACTCGAATCTCGAAATTTTAATGGGGGTTCTTGGATAAGCCAGAGGCTTCTTTACACCAGGCCCTCATGGGTGAAGAGAGAGAGAGAGAGAGATTTGATTTGATTTGATTTGATTTGATTTGATTTGATTTATTCTTTTATATCGAGGATAATAGGATAAGCACTCTTGTGCTTTTTCACATCCAGTCCCCGTGTATATGCAGTTTTGTAAATGTCATATGTTCCCACTGGCACACGATGGCCTACTCTTACGAAGAGAGAGAGAGAGAGAGAGAGAAAGTGTGTGTGTGTGTGTGTGTGTCTGTGTTTGTTGATCAATGCTACTCTTTTTTTGTTTTTGTTTTTGTTTCATTCTTTTATTTTTTAGGATTTTTGAGGAAAATGGAATAAGCACTTGTATGTTTTTACATCCAGTCCCCATGTGTATGCAGTTTTTGTAAATCGTGTCATCTGTTCCCACCGGCACATGATGGCCTACCCTTACGAAAAGCGGAACAGGATTTAATGTGTGTGCAAGATGTTCTGCGTGCATTCGCACATGGGGCCTCTGTTAAAGTCTCATCCGAAAGACTTTTTGGGGAGAGTGGAGTCAGTACTGATGTTTACTCCAGGAGAAAAATCTCCTCGACCAGACTCAAACCCAGGTAGTCAAATTGCCAGCGCAATGTTCTGACCACTAGGCTATCCATCCCCCACAGAGAGAGAGAGAGAGAGAGGGGGGGAGGGAGAGAGAGGAGGGGGAGAGAGAGAGAGTCGGTGTTTGTTGATCAACGCTACTCTTGTGGGGGGGGGGAGGGGGGGTTACATTTATTTAATTCTTTTATTTTGAGGATAATGGTGAATAAAGCACTCGTGTGCTTTTCTTATATCCAGTCCCTGTGTGTATGTGATTCTGTCAATTTTATCATCCGTTCCCACCCGCCACACCATGGCCTACTCTACCAAACAGTGGAACAGGTTTTAATGTTTGTGCAAGATGCTCTGTTTGTGTTCACACACAGGACCTGGGTTTATAGTCTCATGCGAAACGGCAGCATCATTGTAGTATCATGGCAGTGTCAGCTTTTGGTTTCTCAATGTCTTTTTTGTTGTTGTTGTTGTTACTGGGTTTAGTTTACCTGTGGTGAGATTTTTTTTTTTTTTACCAATGGTGAGATATTTTACATATGTGGCGCTCCACCACGAAATGAGTCGCTTAGCACATTACCCAATTTTGCGCTAGGAGCCTTTAAAGGCAGGTGAGGGTCAAGTTGTCAATTTTGTGATTTAGATTGATTATTAAACTAGATCTGTTTATTTATCTTATGATGAAATATCAAGGTATCATTTTTATTCCTTTTGCTTTTAAATGTGTTTAGAAAATACCAAAGCACTCATTCTGACAACCTGTTACTAAAATAAACTTGCCCGTTTCTCATTTTGTCCCATCCTGCAGTCTATCATTTCAATTTGTAATAATTTTGCACTGAATTGTCCGATTTCCAATCTGTTTTTTGTATTTGATAGCCACTTTATTGCACATTAATAACATGTCAGTAACTAAAAATTGACCTCATGTGCACTCCGTCTCATTATGTGGTGGAGCGTCACATATGTGACTGTTTTCCTCCCACCATTTAGGTAGCCACATTTTGGCTTTGAGGATTCAAGATGTCTAATGTACCGTACGTTCTCTCTCAAGTGGCATAAAAAAACCAGCAGTAGTCCTTTTCTTTCTTTCTTTCTTTCTTTTTTTTTGGTTGTATATCACTTAAAAGTCCAAGGTTTACCAATGGTGAAATTTGTGCATGTGCGACTGTTCTCTCCCTCCCCCCCCCCCTTTTTTTTTTTTTTTACTGTATAGTCACATTCCGACTTCGGGGTTGGTGTCTTAAACATGACACTCATGTGTTTTTCTTCCTTTTCATCCTTTCCCACAGACATGAAATGGCCTACTCTTCCGAAAGGTGGAACAAGCTATTTATGCGTGCGCAAGTTGTTCTGCGTGCATAGTCTCATCCAAAGAAGAACATTCAGTTCGATTTTCTCATCAAACTGTCAAGAAAAAGCAAGGCAAGGAACTGAACCCAGAACCTCATTAGGTAGGCATCTGTCAATCTTGGAAGACTATGGAGTTGAGCTGTAGGCTCTAGAGCGCAAAGCCTGGGTAAGTAAGTATGGAGGGCAAGCTGTTTCCCATGCAGCAGACCCCCCACTTCACATCACTAGAGTGGTACATTGGAAAGGCAATCGCCGATATGCATGGTTCCAGTGCTGCCACAGGAGCTGCCAGAACATTGCCATATACAGCTCTGAGCCGCCCTGGGGACTCCAACTCCTTGATTTTTCCTCAGGGATGGTGTCTGAACACGACGCCTGTGTGCATGCTGGTTTGTTATTTTGTTGCAATCTGCACCTACTGGCACACAGTGGCCTCCTCTTCTAAAAGGCAGAACAGGTTTTTAACGTGTGTGCAAGATCTTCTGTTTATAGTCTCATCCGAATGACTAGAAAAAAAAATTAATCTTAACTTTCTTGCCACCTTCATTCTCAGTAGTCCATTTGAAATGGTTCTTACCACACAAAAGGATAATATCAATTTCACATGCACAGAGTTTGCATTCTTCACCACCTTTGTTTAATTTCTCTTTTGAAAATATGTGTTTAACTTACTTGGGATGGCCAGTTCTCTCCCTTGCATTTCCCCATGGACTGTCCATTTGTAATGGTTAGTAAAAATAAAAATCATTAGAAATACAAAACTTAAATTAGATTTTCTGAACTTATGAATAACATGCTGGGCTAGTACATATCAAAAGATTTGAAGCTGTCACTTTAATATTTTAGCTATGACTAGCATGAAGAAAATACTATGAATTTTGTACTGCATGTCACTACTCCATGTTGGCTATTCTCTGCAACTGCGAACAAAGAGTTCGGAACACACAGAATCACCCAACAATGCTTTGCATTCGACCTTGAATAGGCTCACAAAGCTATGTTAAGCTGAACTAGTCATGGTATCAATGCAGCCGCTGCATAAAAAATCTGCATACAGCATATCCGCTATAGCGGACTGCCGTCCAAAACTGTTGCTTTACACTGATCCGCTATAGCGGACTGCCGTCCAAAACCGTTGCTTTACACTGATCAGCTATAGCGGACGGCCGTCCAAAACCGTTGCTTTACACTGATCAGCTATAGCGGACGGCCGTCCAAAACTGTTGCTTTACACTGATCAGCTATAGCGGACGGCCGTCCAAAACTGTTGCTTTACACTGATCAGCTATAGCGGACAGCTGTCCTCTGAGAGTTAAAGCAAGCTTTTTAGGGTACAAGTCTGTTCAAAAGGTCAGTGAGAGACTGACTGATTCATGTGTTGTGATGCACGTAATGTCTGTTGGTCTCATCAGAATCTCTGTGGTCAGACTAGTCCTAGCTGATGGGTGATGACTGAAGTGTGTGTGTGTGTGTGTGTGTGTGTGTGTGTGTGTGTGTGTGTGTGTGTGTGTGTGTGTGTGTGTGTGGTTTGAGTGTGTGTGTGTGTGTGTGTGTGTGTGTGTGTGTGTGTGTGAGTGTGTGAGAGTGTGTGTGTGTGTTGTGTGTGTGTGTGTGAGTGTGTGTGTGTGTGTGTGAGTGTGTGTGTGTGTGTGTGTGTGTGTGTGTGTGTATGTGTGTGTGTGTGAGTGTGTGTGTGTGTGTGTGTGTGTGTGTGTATGTGTGTGTGTGTGTGTGTGTGTGTGTGTGTGTGTGTATGTGTGTGTGTGTGTGTGTGTGTGTATGTGCGTATGTGTGTGTGTGTGTGTGTGTTTGTCAAGTCAAGTCGAGTCAAGTCAAATGTTTTATTTCTAGATGGTACATTAATGTACACCTGCACTCTCGTGTGTGTGTGTGTGCGTGTGCGTGCGTGCGTGCGTGTGTGTGTGTGCAGGTGTGGGTCCATCCAGCCAGGAGACAAGCTGATGGCCATCAACGATGTCTGTCTGGACACCTGCACTGTGGAGGATGCCATGCACCTCCTGGAGTTACCTGATGAACTCGTCAAGTTAAAGGTAAGAACCTGAACCCTGAAGTCAGAATGCAGCTGCCTTCATGGTGAGGGTGGGGTGGGGAAACAGTTGCTGGCGCAAGATCTTTACGATTGGTAAACCTCAGAGCTCACAGCTGAGAAACGGGGGAGAAAAGATAAGGAAAGGTGACTTAAAAGTGAAGATGACTCGTTAGAGTGAAGGAACATTTGTTAAACTGAAGGAAATTTTTTTTTTTCAAGTGAAGGTATTCATCAAGGTAAAATTGATTTGTTATGTGGAAAGTGAAAAACAGACAGACAGAGTCTGTGTCTGTGTCTGTTTGTTTGCATTTGTGTGAATATATAATTTGTTAATTTTATTTGTGAATGGTTGTATGCATGTGACTGATTTGAATGCAAGAGCTTCGATTTGTTTGCTTGACAAGATTTAGCGCTATAGAAATTTCATTATTATTATTATTATTATTCCATATATTATTATTCTTCCTAAGGCTAGAAGTAGTTTGTTTGCTGATGTGAAAATGTTTCATATGGCCAAAGGCAAATGGATGTGAAATTGAAGAAAGCTCGATGAGATGAAAGGGACTTTCACTGAAGATAATAAGTCAGTTTGGTACTGATTATGTGTGTGTGCATGTGTGTGTGTGTTTGTGTGTGTGTGTGTGTGTGTGTGTGTGTGTGTGTGTGTGTGTGTGTGTGTGTGTGTGTGTGTGTGTGTGTGTGTGTTGTGTGTGTGTGTGTGTGGTGTGTGTGTGTGTGTGTGTGTGTGTGTGTGTGTGTGGTGTGTGTGTGTGTGTGTGTGTGTGTGTGTGTGTGTGTGTGTTGTGTGTGTGTGTGTGTGTGTGTGTGAATGAGTGAGTGAGTGAGTGATGTGAGTGAGTGAGTGAGTGAGTGAGTGAGTGAGGACATAATATAGTTTGTGTATGAGTGTACTTGTACTAAAGTATAAATTGGCTTTCATTTTTTTTTAAACTGTATGACAACTTCTCTTTTCTTTTAACTGTACCATATCTTTATTTTTCTTCATACTTCACCTTTTTCGTTTTTGGTTTTTTCTTTCTTTCTTTCTTTCTTTCTGTCTGTCTGTCTGTCTGTCTGTCTTCATTGTGGCTTTCTTTAATTACATAAGGTCAGCATGCGGCTACCTTCATGGTGGGCAAAAATGGCGGCATGCACAACATCTCACCATTTGGTGAACCTTGAAGCTCTAGCTGAGGAATAATATGTATGTATATATGTGCATGTATATATGATATCTCCATATAAATCACTGATCATCTCTCCACTACCTCTTTCAGTCTCAATATTCTCAACCCCCCCCCCCCCCCCAAAAAAAACCCAACAACAACAAAAAACACACAAAAAACTCAATCAAACTGTGACCTTCAAACACATCTCGACCTCTCAACCCTCTTAACTGGATGTAAAAAAAAAGTACATGAGTGCTTATTCTATTATCCTCGGTATAAAATAAAACAAAAACAAAAACAAAACAAAAAAATTTTCAATTAAATAAGATTATAATTAAATTAAAAATTTAATTTAAATTAAATTAAAATCAAATAAACTAAAAATTAAATTAAAATTTTATTAAATTAACCCACACAAACCATCCTCACACTCACCGCTCACAATTTCCCAGGTTCAGCGCGACGACCCCGAAGAGGGCACCAAGGGCTGCGTGACCTACACGGTCCAGCTCCATCGCCACGGAGGTCCCCTGGGCATCACCATCTCGGGCACCGAAGACCCCCTGGACGACATCGTCATCTCCGAGCTGACCGCGGGGGGCTTGGCCCAGAAGACGGCAGCCATGCACGTCGGAGACCGCCTCTTGGGCATCAACGATTCCACCACGCGCAACAAGCCCCTGTCGGAAGCCATCCGCATGTTGCAGAGTGCCGGGGACGTGGTCACGCTGAAGATCGCCCGTCCCATTAATGCTGAGGGGTTGTTGAAGGTTAAGGGAGCGGGAGGGGGAGAGGTGGTGGAAGAGTCCATGACGCCTACCACCCCCATCCCCAGTATCGACAGCGCCCTGGCTTCGTGGGACAGTCTGGGGCAGGATGTTGGGGAGTATGGTGGAGGTGAGGGTTTTGGGTGTTGGGAGTGGGGAGGGGGGTATGTGTGTGTGTGTGTGGGGGGGGGTGATTGTGTGTGTGTGGGGGGGGTGTTTGTGTGCATATGTGAGTGTGTGTTTTGTGTGTGTGTGTGTGTGTGGTGTGTTTGAGCTATGCATATCCTAAGTATTGTGGTGGATTTGTAGCTTTTTTAAAAACTCTTTCGTCTTTTACTTGTTATCCTTCATGAAGACAATAAGGTGACTGCATAAGTGACTGTTTGTACAGTCAACAGTCATTGTTGTAATTATTACTGTTTGCATTACACCATAATATCAGTGCCCTGGTATCATTTATTTGGAGGAAGAGGAGGTGTCAGTATTTTTGTTTCCCTATCAGAGTGGCTTTTTTCTACAGAATTTTGTCAGAGACAATCCCCTTGTTGCCATGGGTTCTTTCATGTGTGCCAAATAATGATGTGTCACACATGGGACCTCGGTTTATTGTCTCATCCGAAAGATATAAGCCTGATTCTCTTTCACTAAATTGCTCAGTCATTACGCTCACAGAAAAAACTCTTTTCTTGACCAAATAAGAACTCTCTGCTCAGTATTGTTAAAATGATTAATATTATCAAAAATAACATGTAAATTTTGTTCAAAAAGTTTGGTATGTGTCAACAGACAAGTTTTGGGTTCAATAGTAACTGTTCAAATATTCATTTACTTGGTACATGTATGTTGTTCAGTTATGATTTTGTTTATTGATGTCATGTAAGTAAAACCCTCCATATCCCTAAAGGGATGATAGGAAATAAAGAATGTGAAATTTAGAATTTGAAATTTGATAAGGATCAAGGTGTTCCTATAACTTCTGTAGTCATTGAGGAGTGTTGTGTCAGAGACCTCAGCTTCTCTAGGGGCCAGCATATTGAGGGCAACGCCCATCTCCTCTCCCTCGCTGCTTTATCTTCCCTGTCCCTTAAAGGGGGGGGGGGGGGGGGGGGGGGACTGTACTGAAGCCAAGGTATACAAACAGTCAACCTTCAGTTAGGCAACCATACTTGATTCCGCGAATTTTTTTCTGACTTATTTGCATCTTTTTATCATAGTCATCATTTGATTGTTGATTGCTAATTTCAATTCTGTGTGTGTGTGTGCTATTTGCTATTTAGTATTTTATTGTTGTCTTCGTGTTGTTTTTGTTTATCTTCATAATGTCTTCATGTTGTTGTTGTTTGTTTGGTTGGGGTTTTTTGTTGTTTGTTTGGGTTTTTTGTTTAGTTAGAGGTTGTTTTTTATATTATGTAATCCCTGATAAGGGTGGGGACTTGATGTAAAAAAAAGCACATGAGTGCTTATTCATTATCCTCAAAATAAAAGAATTTGTTTTGATTTGATTTGATTGAGCTTAGCTTGGGGAGAGCGAGTACTCTTATTTATTTATTTTATTCTTTTATTTATTCTTTTATATCGAGGATAACAGAATAAGCAATCATGTGCTTTTTTTCATCCAGTCCCCGTGTGTATGCAGTTTTTGTAAACACTGTCATCTGTTCCCACCGGCACACGATGGCCTACTCTTACGAAAAGCGGAACAGGATTTAACGTGTGCGCAAGATGTTCTGCGTGCGTTCGCACACTGGGCCTCGGTTTAAAGTCTCATCCGAAGGATGCTCTGACCACTGAGCTATGCTGATCCCTAAAAAGGATAGGGAGCGTACACAGAAAGCAGAATAAGAGCCACAACAGTGGTAACAAGAGAGAACTGGCCCAGTCCAAAAGCTGTGTAGGTTATGGATGTGAGCTGTGTGCAAAGGGGATGGATGGGACAGCTCAGTGGTTCTGCAGAGCACTCGCTTTCCCCAAGCTAAGGTTGAGCAGCTTCGAGTGTGGTTACCAATTGGATGGGTGAATGTTTGCATGCCTTGGCAGTGTTCAGGTATCTGGTGTGATAAAAGAGAGAGAGAGAGAGAGAGAGAGAGAGAGAGAGAGAGAGAGAGAGAGAGAGAGAGAGAGAGAGAGAGAGAGAGAGAGAGAGCAACAACAAAAAGTTGCAAAACGATAAAAAAATGAGCCCATAACGGGTGGTATAAGGCATCAAGAAAACGAATCAGGCTATATAAATGAAAAAGGAACAAGAAACATAGCCAAAGTATTAAGAATAATACAATCATTCAAGGAGAGAGAGAGAGATAGAAGACTGAGAGAGAGAGAGAGAGTGAGTGAGTTAGTGAATGAGTGAGTGAGAGACACAGAGAGAGAAAGACAGAGAGAAAAAAGAGAAAGAAAACAACCAAAACCAAACGCTTTACGGTGATCAGGGGCAGACCACTCTCAGGCCATCGTGGTGGCTGTACCGCAGTCCCAGCGATACTCTACGACCAGCAGTGGAGGACAGCTGCCTTCCCGAAACTCCACAGTGCAGGAGGGGAGTGGGGAGGGGATGGCCGACGATCGCCTCTCCTCCGATGGCTGGCCCGAAGACGATAACGATGACGAGGAGGACAAAAACGATGATGATGACGACCAGAGCCAGCACAGCGACGCTACCAGTGTGGAGGTGAGGGAGGAGTGGGTGGGGAGGGGAGGGGAGAGGGGAGGGTGGTGGAGGGTGTGAGGTTTGGGTTTCTGGGGGGTTTTCTTTTTGGGGGGGGATGTTAAGATTTGTTTTGTTTTGTTTTGTGTGTGTGTGTGTGAGGGGAGGAGGGAGGAGTGTGTGTGTGTGTGTGTGTGTGTGTGTGTGTGTGTGTGTGTGTGTGTGTGTGTGTGTGTGTGTGTGTGAAATACCTGAAGTCTGTGGAGGGAATTTTTGTGGAAAGTTTTTCAGTGTGTTGCTTGCTTCAGTGACTTTTGCATGGGAATGAAAGGAACTAAGTACACACACATGTGCACATGTATGCACATGGGAATGCATGAATTGTAGGCGCGCGTGCATGTGCACGCACGCGCGCACACACACACACACACACACACACACACACACACACACACACACACACACACACACACACACTCACACAGGATGTAAAAAAAAAAAAAAAAAGCACTTGAGTGCTTATTTCATTATCCTCAAAATAAGATCATTTTTGAAAAAGAAATAATTTTTTAAAAAACAACTCTCTCACACTCACACACACACAACACACGCACGCACGCACACACGCACGCACGCACACACGCATGCACGCACGCACGCACGCACACACACACACACACACACACACACCACACACACACACACACCACACACACACACCCCATCCCCCACACACACCCCACCCCCCCCCCCCCCCCCACCCACCCCCCCCCCGAACACCACACCCACCCACCCCCCACCCACCACCCACACACACACAAACCCCCCACCCCACACCCACACCACACCCCCCACCCCACCCACCCACCCCAACCCCCACCACACCCACACCCTCCCCAACCCTCCCCCCAACCCACACACACACAACCAACTAACACCCCAATAAAATCCACCCTCACAGGTAGAGGACTGGGTCCGAACCCTGGGCGA
>JASPKP010001883.1:15000-25805 GCA_030674155.1 Stramonita haemastoma | reverse complement strand
GCAGTTTTTCTCCCACAAACAGCTGAATTTGTGGTGAAGAAAAGAACCAACCGCAGCAAATAAAAAGAGAGCCAAGCGGGGGGCATGTACTCCCGGGCCCCCCTAAAACAAGCCAAAATTTGTATAAAGATGCAACAGGACTGACAATTTTGCATTGGCCCTTCCCAAAGCCCAGCCGGTGTTGCCCCCTTGAACAAAGACCTCTCCTTTCCACTGCTGAAGGAGTCTTCACAAAACCTATATCATTCTCTGTGTGTGTGTGTGTGTGTGTGTGTGTGTGTGTGTGTGTGTGTGTGTGTGTGTGTGAGTGTGTGTGTGTGTGTGTGTGTGTGTGTAGAGAGAGAGAGAGAGAGAGAGAGAGAGAGAGAGAGAGAGAGAGGAGAGAGAGACAGAGAGAGAGAGAGATATCTAACAATCTATGTGTATGTTGCACCAGACACGGGCACTACAACATACACCACCACACATTGCACTGCTGAATCTGACTCAGTTGGCTCGGTCACGTGCGAAGGATGAAGGATGGACGCATTCCTAAAGATCTCCTCTATGGTGAACTTGCCTTTGGCAAGAGAAGCATTGGCCGCCCCCAACTGCCCTATGAAGACCTCTGCAAACGTGACATGAGAGCGCTGGACATCAACACAGCAAACTGGGAGGCGGTAGCGGATGACGGCAGCAAATGGTGCAGTGTTCTCCACAAACAGCTGAAGTGTGGTGAAGAAAAGATCCACACCGCAGCAAATGAAAAGAGAGCCAAGCGGAGGGCATGTACTCCAGCCACCTCAACAAGCCACATTTGTATCAGATGCAACAGAGACTGACAATCTTGCATTGGACTTACCAGCCACAGCCGGTGTTGCCGCTGAACAAATGACCTCTCCTTTGGCGCGAATTCCATAGTTGACACCAACTGATGGAGGCCTACTACTACTACTCTTCCATAAACTCTGATCAATCTCCACAGAATTGATCTCTTAATATCGTACTCTGTGTGTGTGTGTGTGTGTGTGTGTGTGTGTGTGTGTGTGTGTGTTTGTGTGTGTGTGTGCGCGTGTGTGTGTGTGTGTGTGTGTGTGTATGTGTATCTGTGTGTGTCTGTGAGTGTGTTTGTGTGTGTGTGTGTGTGTGAGATATCTAACAATCAATGTGTATGTTGCACCAGACACGGGCACTGCAACATACACCATCACACATTCCACAGCTGAATCTGTCTTCACACCATCTGGCTGACAACACAAGCCCAAGCATGTTGGGCTGACACATCTCATCTTACAACTTGACTTACTTGATAAATACCTGTGAAATCCCTTGGGGAGATAGGGCTCCAACAACACTCTTCCAACGAACTCGGTTGTGGGAGATCCTTCTCAGCTTGGTGCACGTCATTCCGGCTGCCTTCGTCTCTGCTTCAATGCTTCTGCACCAGGTCTGTTTTGGTCGACCTACGTCCCGCTTTCCTTGCGGGTTGCAGTCAAGGGCATGCCTGGTGCATCTTACAACACTCATATTTAAAGCCCAACACTACTCCTTCATGAACATTTCCTCTTCGTTGTATTAGTACCACCCGAATGGAACACATTCAAAATTATACAAACTACTGGTTAACCTTAACTGCCAAGAATTCTCTAACAAAAAGAATTCCATTTCAAAATAGGAGAAAAACATTAAATCTTGCTAGAGAACTATAGCAAAAACAATCTGCATCAAAGACGTAAGCTAGCTTTGAGTGCAGAAAACTTGACAATAAGTTTCTTCTTTCAAAGGCAACAACAAGCAAGAAGATGATTTCTACACAACATTACTACAAAACCATAATGCTTACAATTGAATACATTGCTTTTATCACCCTACATGCCTTACGATATAAAATAAAATTTAAAAAGCAAAAACTAGGAGGGAAATCAGAACTGATACTCAGTATCCTCAATCTGACAAAGCAGATTGTGCCTGCTTCAGCTGTGCTTGTGTTTTATGGTTTGTTTTGTGAGGGGCTGCTGCCATGCACGCATTGTCATTACTTGCCAATACACAATGAAGATTAACAGGTATCACACAAGCAGGGAAAAAACTCAAAGTGAATGAATGTCTTCTATCAAGAAAAAGCTACATTCAGCAACAGTCCACTGAAAAAAGCTATAGTCCACTAAAAAAAAAGCTGCCATATTTAATCCAAGTCCACTAAAAACATGCAAACTCTGTTTTGCAGCAGTCCACTGAAAAAAACTATATTTAGTAAGAGTTCTCTGAAAATAACCCCATATTTAGAAAGAGTCCTCTCAAAACAGAACAAAAACTATATCAAGCAGGAGCCCACTGAAAACAAAAGAGCTATATTTAACAGGTCTATTTAAAACAAAAATTTATATTCAGCAGAAGTCCACTGAAAAGAAAAAAGACATATTTAGCAGGAATCCACTGAAAAGAAAAAACAACTATATTGAACAGGAATCCACTGAAAAGACAAACTATACTTAACAAGAGTCCACTTTAACGAAGAACAGCTGAATTCAGCAAGAGTCTTCTGAAAAGAAAAAAGCTATATTTAGCAAGAGTCCACTGCAAAGAAGAACAGCTATATTTAGAAAGAGTGTACTCAAAAGAAAAAAGCTATACTTAGCAAGAGTGCACTGTAAACAAAATAGCTATATTTAACTGACTTGACTGCAAAGAAGAAAAGTTATAAAATTACTCGAGCCAACTGAAAACGATGGCAGGTATATTTGGTTGGCGTCTGATGAAGAAAAAATGCCATTAATTTTAGCTAAAGTATATCAAAAATAGAAGAGGCTATTATATTTAGCCAGAGCCCACTGAAAACAAGAAAAGCTATCATATTTAGCCAGAGACTACTGAAACCAAGACAAAAGATATTTAACCAGAGTCTACTGAAAGCAATGAAAGATATTATTTTTTACCAAAGTCGACAGAAAACAACAACAGTGTGTGTGTGTGTGTGTGTGTGTGTGTGTGTGTGTGTGTGTGTGTGTGTGTGTGAAAATGCACATCTGCAGGTCTTATGTTCATCACGTTTCCCTCTGTTTTGCTGTATAAGGAACACATTTTTATTCTGAGTTTTTCAGTGATTAAATATCTCTCTCTCTCTCTCTCTTTCTCTCTCTCTCTCTCTCTCTCTCTCTCTCTCTCTCTCTCTCTCTCTCTCTCTCTCATCTCTTCCATTAACTACATTACCACATCTAGTCATGTAGCCAGCGAGATTAACTAACAATACTAACATTTTAAAAAAATATCAACAGCCTATAGGTAAAAATAAAACGACTTACTTGATTTGTGCCTGCCAACATGACATACCCTCTCTTGGGCATCTTACCATCTATTGGAGAGAAGGCTGATATCTGCCCAGTCCAGGTCTTCCAGCTACTTTGTGAAGATCCACTGTATGCCAGTTCTCCTGCCTGCTGTAGATCATTGCATTATCCAGGCAACCACCAACAGGAAGATGGTTGACAGCGACAAACAGCAGTAAGAAACCACTGATTTAAATGGAGAATGGGTTTGTCAGTTTCCCATCATGGATGACGTGACACATGGCATCTTCATACAGCTGTTGGATGATGGTGACGAAGTTTGGTGGGAAGCCATAGTGGTGCATCAGTCTCCAGATGACATCTCTGTCGACGCTGTCCAATGCCTTCTGAAAGTTGACAGAGACTGAAGACAAGAGAATCTGTCGCTCCAGGGACTGCTCGATGATGATGAACCACATTTGCACTGCTGAAGGATTCTTCACAAAACCTATATCATTCTCTGTTTGTGTGTGTGTGTGTGTGTGTGTGTGTGTGTGTGTGTGTGTGTCTGTGTCTGTGTCTGTGTGTGTGATATCTAACGATCTATGAGTATGCTGTACCAGTCACGGGCTCTACAGCATACACCACCACATTTCTGTTGATGATGATGATGAACCTTGAACGTGCACCACAACACACATCACCACATTTCCACTGCTGAAGAAGTCTTCACAAAACCTATATCATTCTCTGTGTGTGTGTGTGTGTGTATGTGTGTGTGTGTGTGTGTGTGTGTGTGTGTGTGTGTGTGTGTGTGTGTGTGTGTGGTGTGTGATATCTAACAATCTATGTGTATGTTGCACCAGACACGGGCACTACAACATACACCACCACACATTGCACAGCTGAATCTGACTCAGATGGCATCGGTCACGTGCGAAGGATGATGGATGGGTGCATTCCTAAAGATCTCCTCTTTGGTGAACTTGCCTTTGGCAAGAGAAGCATTGGCCGCCCCCAACTGCACTATGAAGACCTCTGCAAACGTGACATGAGAGTGCTGAACATCAACACAGACAACTTGGAGGAGGTAGCGAATGACGGCAGCAAATGGTGCAGTGTTCTCCACAAACAGCTGAAGTGTGGTGAAGAAAAGATCCACACCGCAGCAAACAAAAAGAGAGCCAAGCGGAAGTCATGTGCTCCAGCCACCTCAACAAGCCACATCTGCATCAGATGCAACAGAGACTGCCACTCCTGCATTGGACTGACCAGCCACAGCCGGTGTTGCCGCTGAACAAATGACCTCTCCTTTGGCGCAAATTCCATAGTTGACACCAACTGATGGAGGTCTACTACTACTACTCTTCCATAAACTCTGATCAATCTCCACAGAATTGATCTCTTAATATCATACTCTGTGTGTGTGTGTATCTGTGTGTGTGTGTGTCTCTGTGTGTGTGTGTGCGTGTGTGTGTGTGTGTGTATGTGTATCTGTGTGTGTGTGTGTGTGTGTGTGTGTGTCTGTGTGTGTGTGTGTGTGTGTGTGTGTGTGTGTGTGTGTGTGTGTGTGTATGTGTGTGTGTGTGTGTGTGTGAGATATCTAACAATCAATGTGTATGTTGCACCAGACACGGGCACTGCAACATACACCATCACACATTCCACAGCTGAATCTGTCTTCACACCATCTGGCTGACAACACAATCCCAAGCATGTTGGGCTGACACATCTCATCTTACAACTTGACTTACTTGATAAATACCTGTGAAATCCCTTGGGGAGATAGGGCTCCAACAACACTCTTCCAACGAACTCGGTTGTGGGAGATCCTTCTCAGCTTGGTGCGCGTCATTCCGGCTGCCTTTGTCTCTGCTTCAATGCTTCTGCACCAGGTCTGTTTTGGTCGACCTACGTCCCGCTTCCCTTGCGGGTTGCAGTCAAGGGTATGCCTGGTGCATCTTACAACACTCATATTTAAAGCCCAACACTACTCCTTCATGAACATTTCCTCTTCGTTGTATTAGTACCACCAGAATGGAACACATTCAAAATTATACAAACTACTGGTTAACCTTAACTGGCAAGAATTCTCTAACAAAAAGAATTCCATTTCAAAATAGGAGAAAAACATTAAATCTTGCTAGAGAACTGTACCAAAAACAATCTGCATCAAAGACGTCAGCTAGCTTTGAGTGCAGAAAACTTGACAATAAGTTTCTTCTTTCAAAGACAACAACAAGCAAGAAGATGATTTCTACACAACATTACTACAAAACCATAATGCTTACAACTGAATACATTCCTTTTATAACCCTACATACCTCATGATATAAAATATAATTATATATAAAAGCAAAACCTAGGAGGGAAATCAGAACTGATACTCAGTATCCTCAATCTGACAAAGCAGATTGTGCCTGCTTCAGCTGTGCCTGTGTTTTGTGGTTTGTGTTGTGAGGGGCTGCAGCCATGCACACATTGTCACTACTTGGCAATACACAATGAAGATTAACAGGTATCACACAAGCAGGGAAAAAACTCAAAGTGAATGAGTGTCTTCTATCAAGAAAAACGCTACATTCAGCCAGAGTCTACTGCAAAAAAGGAACCATATTTAATCCAAGTCCACTGAGAACACACAAGCTGTATTTAGCAGCAGTCAACGGAAAAAACTATATTTAGTAAGAGTTCTCTGAAAACAAAAAAGCTATATTTAACAGATCCAGTTAAAAGAAAAAGTTATATTCAGCAGGAGTCCACTGAAAAGAAAAAAAAGTTATATTCAGCAGGTGTCCACTGAAAAGGAAAAAAACCCATATTTAGAAAATAAAAAAATATATATTAAGCAGGAGTCCACTGAAAACAAAAAAGCTATTTTTAAAAGGTTTAGTTAAAATAAAAAGTTATATTCAGCAGGAGTCCACTGAAAATTAAAAAAAAACATTTTTAGCAGGAGTCCACTGAAAATAAAATAAAACTATATTGAAGAGGAGTCCACTGAAAAGAAAAACTATATTTAACAAGAGTCCACTTTAACGAAGAACAGCTGAATTCAGCAAGAGTCTACTGAAAAGAAAAAAGCTATATTTAGCAGGAGTCCACTGCAAAGAAGAACAGCTATATTTAACTGAGTTCACTGAAAAAGAAGAAAAATTATAAAATTGCTGGAGCCAACTGAAAATGATGGCAGGTATATTTGGTCACCGTCTGATGAAGAAGAAATGCCATTAACTTTAGTTTAAGTCCACCAAAAATAGAAGAGGCTATTATATTTAGCCAGAGCCCACTGAAAACAAGAAAAGCTATACTATTTAGCCAGAGTCCACTCACACCAAGACAAAGAATATTTAACCAGAGTCCACTGAAAAGAATGAAAGATATTATTTTTAACCAAAGTCCACAGAAAACAAGAACAGTGTGTGTGTGTGTGTGTGTGTGTGTGTGTCTGTGTGTGTGTCTGTGTGTGTGTGTGTGTGTGTGTGTGTGTTGTGTGTGTGTGTGTGTGTGTGTGTGTGTGAGTGCGTGTGTGTGTGTGAAAATGCACATCTGCAGGTCTTATATTCATCACGTTTCCCTCTGTTTTGCTGTATAAGTAACATATTTTTATTCTGAGATTTTCACTGATTAAATCTCTCTCTCTCTCTCTCTCTCTCTCTCTCTCTCTCTCTCTCTCTCTCTCTCTCTCTCTCTCTCTCTCTCTCTTTCTCTCTCTCTTCTGTCTCTCTCTCTCTCTCTCTCTCTCTCTCTTCTCTTCTCTTCTCTTCTCTTCTCTTCCATTCACTACATTACCACATCTAGTCATGCAGCCAGCAAGATTAACTAACCATACTAACATTTAAAAAAAATATGAACAGCGTATAGGTATATATAAAACGACTTAACTGATTTGTGCCTTCCAATATGACATACCTTCTCTTGGGCATCTTACCATCTATTGGAGAGAAGGCTGATATCTGCGAAGTCCAGGTCTTCCAGCTGCTTTGGGAAGATCCATTGTATGCCAGTTCTCCTGCCTGCTGTAGATCGTTGCATTATCCTGTCACTCACCAACAGGAAGATGGTTGACAGCGACAAACAGCTGTAAGAAACCACTGATTTAAATGGAGAATGGGTTTGTCAGTTTCCCATCATGGATGACGTGACACATGGCATCTTCATACAGCTGTTGGATGATGGTGACGAAGTTTAGTGGGAAGCCATAGTGGTGCATCAGTCTCCAGATGACATCTCTGTTGATGCTGTCAAATGCCTTCTGAAAGACGACAAAGGCTGAAGACAAGGGAATCTGTCACTCCAGGCACTTCTCGATGATGATGAACCACATTTGCACTGCTGAAGGATTCTTCACAAAACCTATGTCATTCTGTGTGTGTGTGTGTGTGTGTGTGTGTGTGTGTGTGTGTGTGTGTGTGTGATATCTAAAACTCTATGTGTATGCTGTACCAGTCACGGGCTCTACAGCATACACCACCACATTTCTGTTGATGATGATGATGATCCTTGAACGTGCATCACAACATACATCACCACATTTGCACTGCTGAAGAAGTCTTCACAAAACCTATATCATTCTGTGTGTGTGTGTGTGTGTGTGTGTGTGTGTGTGTGTGTGTGTGTGTGTGTGTGTGTGTGTGTGATATCTAAAAATCTTTGTGTATGCTGCACCAGACACGGGCACTACAACATACACCACCACACATTGCACTGCTGAATCTGACTCAGATGGCTCGGTCACGTGCGAAGGATGAAGGATGGACGCATTCCTAAAGATCTCCTCTATGGTGAACTTGCCTCCGGCAAGAGAAGCATTGGCCGCCCCCAACTGCACTATGAAGACCTCTGCAAACGTGACATGAGAGCACTGGAAATCAACACAGAAAACTGGGAGGAAGTAGCGGATGATGGCAGCAAATGGTGCAGTGTTCTCCACAAAAAGCTGAAGTGTGGTGAAGAAAAGATCCACACCGGAGCAAACGAAAAGAAACCCAAGCAGAAGGCATGTACTCCAGCCACCTCAACAAGCCACATCTGCATCAGATGCAACAGAGACTGACACTCTCGCATTGGACTGACCAGCCACAGCTAATGTTGCCGCTGAACAAATGACCTTTCTTTTGATGCGAATTCCATAGTCTACACCGACTGATGGAGGGATACTACTACTACTCTTCCATAAACTCTGATCAATCTCTACAGAATTGATCTCTTAATATCGTACTCTGTGTGTGTGTGTGTGTGTGTGTGTGTGTGTGTGTGTGTGTGTGTGTGCGTGTGTTTGTGTGTGTGTGTGTGTGTGTGCGTTGTGTGTGTGTATGTGTATCTGTGTGTGTGTGTGTGTGTGTGTGTGTGTGTGTGTGTGTGTGTGTGTGTGTCTGTGTGTGTGTGTGTGTGAGATATCTAACAATCAATGTGTATGTTGCACCAGACACGGGCACTGCAACATACACCATCACACATTCCACAGCTGAATCTGCCTTCACACCATCTGGCTGATAACACAACCGAAGCATGTTGGGCTGACACATCTCGTCTTACAACTTGACTTACTTGATTTATACCTGTGAATTACCTTGGGAACGTAAGGCTCCTACAACACACCTCTAACGAACTCAGTTGTGGGAGATCCTCCTCAGCTTGGTGCACGTCATTCCGGCTGCCTTCTTCTCTGCTTCAATGCTTCTGCGCCAGGTCTGTTTTGGTCGACCTATGTCCCGCTTCCATTGTGGGTTGCAGTCAAGGGCCTGCCTGATGCATCTTACAACACTCGTATTTAAAGCCCAACCCTACTCCTTCATGAACATTTCCTCTTCATTGTATTAGTACCACCAGAATGGAACACATTCAAAATTATACAAACTACTGGTGAACATTAACTAGCAAGAATTTTCTAACAAAAAGAATTCCATTTCAAAATAGGAGAAATTTTTTAAATCTTGCTAGAGAAATATAGCAAAAACAATCTGCATCAAAGACGTCAGCTAGCTTTGAGTGCAGAAAACTTGACAATAAGTTTCTTCTTTCAAAGGCAACAACAAGCAAGAAGATGATTTCTACACAACCTTACGACAAAACCATAATGCTTACAATTGAATACATTGCTTTTATAACCCTGCATGCCTTACGATATAAAATAAATTTTTAAAAAAGCAAAAACTAGGAGGGAAATCAAAACTGATACTCAGTATCCTCAATCTGACAAAGCAGATTGTGCCTGCTTCAGCTGTGCTTGTGTTTTATGGTTTGTTTTGTGAGGTGGCTGCTGCCATGCACACATTGCCACTACTTGGCAATTCACAATGAAGATTAACAGGTATCACACAAGCAGGGAAAAAGCTCAAAGTAAATGAGTGTCTTCTATCAAGAAAAAGGCTACATTCAGCAACAGTCCACTGAAAAAAAGCTATAGTCCACTAAAAAAAAAGCTTCCATATTTAATCCAAGTACACTGAAAACACACAAACTATGTTTTGCAGCAGTCCACTGAAAAAAACTATATTTAGTAAGAGTTCTCTGAAAATAACCCCATATTTAGAAAGAGTCCTCTCAAAACAAAAAACTATATTAAGCAGGAGTCCACTGAAAACAAGAAAGTTATATTCAACAGGTCTATTTAAAACAAAAATTTATATTCAGCAGGAGTCCACTGAAAAGAAAACTTTATTGAACAGGAGTCCACTGAAAATGAAAAGTATATTTAACAAGAGTCCACTTTAAAGATGAACAGCTATATTTAGCAAGAGTCCACTGAAAAGAAAAAATCTATATTTAGCAGGAGTCTACTACAACGAAGAACAGCTATATTTAGCAAGAGTGTACTCAAAAGAAAAAAGCTATACTTAGCAAGAGTGCACTGAAAACAAAATAGCTATATTAAACGGAGTTCACTGAAAAGAAGAAAAGTTATCAAATTGCCAGAGCCAACTGAAAACGATGGCAGGAATATTTGGTCAGCATCTGATGAAGAAGAAATGCTATCAATATTAGTTAAAGTCCTTCAAAAATAGGAGAGGCTATTATATTTAGCCAGAGCCCACTGAAAACAAGAGAAGCTGTCATAGTTAGCCAGAGTCCACTCAAACCATAGCCGCCGCTGTAGTCTAGTGGATAGGGCGTTGGACTCTAATCTAAAGGTTGCAGGTTCGATCCCATCTTTTGGCTATGGCGTTGTGCCCTTGGAAAATGCACTTTACGGCTATTTTCTCACCCCACCCAGGTGTAAAAGGGGTACCAACCTTGTGTTGGGGGTTAACTCTGCCACATACTGGCGTCCTATCCAGGGGGGAGTCTATGACGCTCAGTCGCTTAACGCCACAGAAACCGGGATAAGCACGGGCTGATGAGCCTTAGGCTGATGAGCCTTAGGCTCGGGACAGACTTTAACTTTCACCACTCAAACTAAGAAAAAGAATATTAAACCAGAGTCCACTGAAAACAATAAAAGATATTATATTTAGCCAAGGTCTATGCACAGGAAACAAAATCAACCGAAAAAGAAACGCACAGGAAACATTACACTCCATTAGCTATGAACCAACAAAAAAAGCAGTTGCAAGCATA
>JASPKP010001883.1:0-12500 GCA_030674155.1 Stramonita haemastoma | reverse complement strand
CACCAGAATGGAACACATTCAAAATTATACAAACTACTGGTGAACATTAACTAGCAAGAATTTTCTAACAAAAAGAATTCCATTTCAAAATAGGAGAAAAACATTAAATCTTGCTAGAGAACTGAAGTAAAAACAATCTGCATCAAAGACGTAAGCTAGCTTTGAGTGCAGAAAACTTGACAATAAGTTTCTTCTTTCAAAGGCAACAACAAGCAAGAAGATGATTTCTACACAACATTACTACAAAACCATAATGCTTACAATTGAATACATTGCTTTTATAACCAAGCATGCCTTACGATATAAAATAAAATTTAAAAAGCAAAACCTAGGAGGGAAATCAGAACTGATACTCAGTATCCTCAATCTGACAAAGCAGATTGTGCCTGCTTCAGCTGTGCTTGTGTTTTATGGTTTGTTTTGTGAGGGGCTGCTGCCATGCACGCATTGTCATTACTTGCCAATACACAATGAAGATTAACAGGTATCACACAAGCAGGGAAAAAACTCAAAGTGAATAAATGTCTTCTATCAAGAAAAAGGCTACATTCAGCCAGAGTCCACTGAAAAAAAAAGCTATAGTCCACTAAAAAAAAATCTTCCATATTTAATCCAAGTCCACTAAAAACACGCAAACTATGTTTTGCAGCAGTCCACTGAAAAAAACTATATTTAGTAAGAGTTCTCTGAAAATAACCCCATATTTAGAAAGAGTCCTCTCAAAACAAAACAAAAACTATATCAAGCAGGAGCCCACTGAAAACAAAAGAGCTATATTTAACAGGTCTATTTAAAACAAAAATTTATATTCAGCAGAAGTCCACTGAAAAGAAAAAAGACATATTTAGCAGGAGTCCACTGAAAAGAAAAAACAAATATATTGAACAGGAATCCACTGAAAAGACAAACTATACTTAACAAGAGTCCACTTTAACGAAGAACAGCTGAATTCAGCAAGAGTCTTCTGAAAAGAAAAAAAGATATATTTAGCAAGAGTCCACTGCAAAGAAGAACAGCTATATTTAGAAAGAGTGTACTCAAAAGAAAAAAGCTTTACTTAGCAAGAGTGCACTGTAAACAAAATAGCTATATTTAACTGAGTTGACTGCAAAGAAGAAAAGTTATAAAATTACTCGAGCCAACTGAAAACGATGGCAGGTATATTTGGTTGGCGTCTGATGAAGAAAAAATGCCATTAATTTTAGCTAAAGTATATCAAAAATAGAAGAGGCTATTATATTTAGCCAGAGCCCACTGAAAACAAGAAAAGCTATCATATTTAGCCAGAGACCACTGAAACCAAGACAAAAAATATTTAACCAGAGTCCACTGAAAGCAATGAAAGATATTATTTTTTACCAAAGTCGACAGAAAACAACAACAGTGTGTGTGTGTGTGTGTGTGTGTGTGTGTGTGTGTGTGTGTGTGTGTGTGTGTGTGTGTGTGTGAAAATGCACATCTGCAGGTCTTATGTTCATCACGTTTCCCTCTGTTTTGCTGTATAAGGAACACATTTTTATTCTGAGTTTTTCGGTGATTAAATCTCTCTCTCTCTCTCTCTCTCTCTCTCTCTCTCTCTCTCTCTCTCTCTCTCTCTCTCTCTCTCATCTCTTCCATTAACTACATTACCACATCTAGTCATGTAGCCAGCGAGATTAACTAAGAATACTAACATTTAAAAAAAATATGAACAGCCTATAGGTAAAAATAAAACGACTTACTTGATTTGTGCCTGCCAACATGACATACCTTCTCTTGGGCATCTTACCATCTATTGGAGAGAAGGCTGATATCTGCCCACTCCAGGTCTTCCAGCTGCTTTGTGAAGATCCACTGTATGCCAGTTCTCCTGCCTGCTGTAGATCATTGCATTATCCAGGCAACCACCAACAGGAAGATGGTTGACAGCGACAAACAGCAGTAAGAAACCACTGATTTAAATGGAGAATGGGTTTGTCAGTTTCCCATCATGGATGACGTGACACATGGCATCTTCATACAGCTGTTGGATGATGGTGACGAAGTTTGGTGGGAAGCCATCGTGGTGCATCAGTCTCCAGATGACATCTCTGTCGACGCTGTCCAATGCCTTCTGAAAGTTGACAGAGACTGAAGACAAGAGAATCTGTCGCTCCAGGGACTGCTTGATGATGATGAACCACATTTGCACTGCTGAAGGATTCTTCACAAAACCTATATCATTCTCTGTGTGTGTGTGTGTGTGTGTGTGTGTGTGGTGTGTGTGTGTGTGTGTGTGTGTCTGTGTCTGTGTGTGTCTGTGTGTGTGATATCTAATGATCTATGAGTATGCTGTACCAGTCACGGGCTCTACAGCATACACCACCACATTTCTGTTGATGATGATGATGAACCTTGAACGTGCACCACAACACACATCACCACATTTCCACTGCTGAAGAAGTCTTCACAAAACCTATATCATTCTCTGTGTGTGTGTGTGTGTGAGTGTGTGTGTGTGTGTGTGTGTGTGTGATATCTAACAATCTATGTGTATGTTGCACCAGACACGGGCACTACAACATACACCACCACACATTGCACAGCTGATTTTGACTCAGATGGCATTGGTCACATGCGAAGGATGAAGGATGGACGCATTCCTAAAGATCTCCTCTTTCGTGAACTTGCCTTTGGCAAGAGAAGCATTGGCCGCCCCCAACTGCACTATAAAGACCTCTGCAAACGTGACATGAGAGTGCTGGACATCAACACAGAAAACTTGGAGGAGGTAGCAGATGACGGCAGCAAATGGTGCAGTGTTCTCCACAAACAGCTGAAGTGTGGTGAAGAAAAGATCCACACCACAGCAAACAAAAAGAGAGCCAAGCGGAAGTCATGTGCTCCAGCCACCTCAACAAGCCACATCTGCATCAGATGCAACAGAGACTGCCACTCCTGCATTGGACTGACCAGCCACAGCCGGTGTTGCCGCTGAACAAATGACCTCTCCTTTGGCGCGAATTCCATAGTTGACACCAACTGATGGAGGCCTACTACTACTACTCTTCCATAAACTCTGATCAATCTCCACAGAATTGATCTCTTAATATCATACTCTGTGAGTGTGTGTATGTGTGTGTGTGTGTGTGTTGTGTGTGTGTGTGGTGTGTGTGTGTGTGTGTGTGTCTCTGTGTGTGTGTGTGCGTGTGTGTGTGTGTGTATGTGTATCTGTGTGTGTCTGTGTGTGTGTCTGTGTGTGTGTGTGTGTGTGTGTGTGTGTGTGTGTGTGTGTGT
The DNA here is from genome assembly GCA_030674155.1 of Stramonita haemastoma. NCBI lineage: Eukaryota > Metazoa > Mollusca > Gastropoda > Neogastropoda > Muricidae > Stramonita > Stramonita haemastoma. Next base: position 9,245 of record JASPKP010001883.1, on the reverse strand, counting down.
GTGTGTGTGTGTGTGGTGTGTGTGTGAGATATCTAACAATCAATGTGTATGTTGCACCAGACACGGGCATTGCAACATACACCATCACACATTCCACAGCTGAATCTGCCTTCACACCATCTGGCTGATAACACAACCGAAGCATGTTGGGCCAACACATCTCTTCTTACAACTTGACTTACTTGATTTATACCTGTGAATTACCTTGGGAACGTAAGGCTCCTACAACACACCTCTAACGAACTCAGTTGTGGGAGATCATCCTCAGCTTGGTGCACGTCATTCCGGCTGCCTTCTTCTCTGCTTCAATGCTTCTGCGCCAGGTCTGTTTTGGTCGACCTACGTCCCGCTTCCATTGTGGGTTGCAGTCAAGGGCCTGCCTGATGCATCTTACAACACTCATATTTAAAGCCCAACCCTACTCCTTCATGAACATTTCCTCTTCATTGTATTAGTACCACCAGAATGGAACACATTCAAAATTATACAAACTACTGGTGAACATTAACTAACAAGAATTTTCTAACAAAAAGAATTCCATTTCAAAATAGGAGAAATTTTTTTTAATCTTGCTAGAGAAATATAGCAAAAACAATCTGCATCAAAGACGTCAGCTAGCTTTGAGGGCAGAAAACTTGACAATAAGTTTCTTCTTTCAAAGACAACAACAAGCAAGAAGATGATTTCTACACAACATTACTACAAAACCATAATGCTTACAATTGAAACATTGCTTTTATAACCCTGCATGCCTTACGATATAAAATAATTTTTTTTAAAACAAAACCTAGGAGGGAAATCAAAACTGATACACAGTATCCTCAATCTGACAAAGCAGATTGTGCCCGCTCCTGTGCGCCTTGTTGGCGCACAGAAAACGCTCCCATCCGGGGGTCCAAACTACCAACCCCGGATCCAAAGAAAAACCAGCCCCTCCCCCAAAACCAGGCGAGGGCTGGAGAACGGTCCCCTCCGGTGCCTGTAGAGGAGCCGAGGTGGTGGTGGTGGTGGCGGGGGAGCAAAAGTCGCCCCCCAAGAAAAAGGTGGTCAAATATCTCTTGGACAGGCCGAAGAAAGCCGAGAAAGACTTTCTGCATGAAAGTCGGTTCTCCATGCTTTCTGGGGAAACGTTGGAGATGGAATGACCACAGTAGTTTTTTATGACTAATATTTTACAATGGAACGTTCGCGGTCTGGCGTCCAACAGGGAGGAGCTGCAGCTTCTCTGCCGGGACCACAGACCGGCCGTGGTTGCACTCCAGGAGACGCTTTTAAAGGAGGGAAAAGATTTTAATTTGTCCGGTTTTACCTCCATCCATGAAAGGGCCAAGCCCACCGAGCGTGGAACCTCCGGGGGGGTGAGCTTGCTCATCAGAGATTCCTTGTTGTACAGCTGTGTTGTCCTCGACACTCCTCTCCAGGCGGTGGCCGCTAGGGTCACGCTGCACAAGACAGTCATGGTCTGCAGCATCTACCTGTCTCCGTCGGTGGCGGTGAGGAAGGCGGACTTGGTGTCGTTGGTTCGGCAGTTGTCTCCCCCCTTCCTGTTGCTGGGGGACTTCAACAGGCATTCCCCCCTTTGGGGAAGCAAAAAGTCGTCCGCGAGGGGCCTCCTCCTTGAGGAGGTTTTTCTGGATCAGAACCTGTGCGTGCTGAACGGCAAGGTTCCTACTTATCTGCATTCCTCAAATGGTAGCTGTCGTGTCTTGATCTGTCAGTCTGCGATCCCTCGTTGGTCTTGGACTTTCAGTGGGAAGTGCGTGACGATCTGACGAGCGGATTTCCTTTTGCTGAATGGTTTTTCCTGACTGAGCTACATGTTCTTTACCTTGCAGCTTCAGAGCCTTTCTAACGTTCTTTTTCCACGTTTGTGGGTTGGCAGAACGTTTCCTTGACAGTTTCTTTTTTGGTGGGGTGTTGTAGAGGCCTTGCTTTCTTGGGGTGGAATGCTGCTGAGGAGACCGTGGAGATGCATGGCTTGCTGAAGTGTCAGGGAAGGTGTCATTCTGTGTCACACCGCTAGAGTCATAGCTGGACTGCTCTGTGGGCTGCAGAATGAACATGCAGGCATCATAGTGTTGAGGGTCGCATAGAAACAGGGCAAGACTGATATTGGGTTTTGTCAATTCTCCTGCGTTCTTGTTTATCGGCTCCACACTGAGTGTAGACCCCCGGCTTGTGAAGATCTCCACATGCCTTTTGGACCATTCTGCCAGGACCAGTGGCAAGAGATCGGCAATGCTTGTGGACCATCTGCCTTCAGTCCGGAGATCCTTGATGGAATCGATGTAGGCAGTGTTGTCCATGCCACGCGCCTCAGCCCCTAGAAATGGCATGAACAGCTGCCTCTCTGTCATGAGAAGATCACACAGCTTGGCCCGTAGTTCACTCGCTGTTGCGCCTTTGATATGTGTCACTGCAGCTTCAAAAAAGCAATTGCCATCAGCTTTGATCGGAACGCCAACGTATCCATTTGATCCAAGGATGTTGTCAAGTGAGGTTTGGTGGGCCAATGTTCTTTTTGACAATTTTTAGCCTCTTCCAAGCTCGCATGTTTTCCTGTATCAAGTGCATTGTCGGCTGATTGTTTCACTTTATTAATAAGCGGCTTATCATCACTTGAACACTCAGTCCTGTATTTGCGTCTGAGAGCAGACAACGGCTCGTCCTCCTCCTCCTCGTCCTCACTGGGGAGCACAGCTTCCTCCGGATGATAGTCAGCTCCTTCCGCCATTGACACCGCGGCTGTAAACAACAAAACAGTTGCATCAGCTAATGAACATATTACTTAAATAATAAAACTATCTCTATTACTTAATAAAACTCTCTCTCTCTCTCTCTCTCTCACACACACATACACACACATACACACACATACATACACACATGCGTAACATATAACATCGCTTGAATTACACACACACACCACACACACACACACACACACACACACACACACACACACACACACACACACACACACACATACACACACACACACACACAAAACACACACACACACACACACACACACACACACACACGCGCGCGTAACTTATATAACAGCGATTGTAATACAGACGAACACACACATGCACAGAGGTAAGATTATTGAGAGAGAGAGAGAGAGACAGAGAGAGAGAGAGAGAGAGAGAGAGGACTGGACTGGACTGGACTGGACTGGACTGGACTGGACTGGACTGGACTGGACTTATTCTTTTATATCGAGGATAATGGAATAAGCACTCATGTGCTTTTTTTTTTTTACATCGATTCTCCGTGTGCATGCAGTTTTGTAAATGTCATCTGTTCCACCGGCACACAATGGTCTACTCTTACGAAAAGCGGAAGAGGATTTAACATGTGTGCAAGATGTTCTGCATGCGTTCGCACATGGGGCCTCGGTTAAAAATCTCATACGAAGGACTTTTGGGGAGAGTGGAGTCAGCACTGATGTTAACTCCAGGAGAAAAATCTCCTCGACCGGATTCGAACCCGGGTCGTCAAATTACCAGCAAAATGTTCTGACCACAAGGCTATCAATCTCCCGAGAGAGAGTGGGAGAGAGAGAGAGTGAAACTGAGACAGAGACAGTGACAGAAACATAAAACATCATTACCTTTTGAGATAAATGCGATGAAAAATGGCTGGAAAATCCAACTGGGAAAGTGTGTTGCTTCTTCAACTGAAAATCGCAAAATAGGAAGAACAATGGCTGGATAATTCGACTGAGAAAATGTGTTGCTTCTTCAAATGAAAATGGGAAGAAAACTGCTGTGTCCAGAAAATCGTCCCTAGTAGTGGGAACCAAATTAAGGAGCCATTCCCACACTGGAAATGTTGATAGTACCAACCGGACAGGTGCCAGATGCACATATCTCAACACCAAGTTTACACTAGCAGACCGCCGACGCTACCTGCTACAAGTCGGTATCTTGCACTTGCTATGTTTTGGCCAGTGGGAAGAGATGATTCATTAAGAAAACTTGTTTGCTATAACTCCGGAAGTTGAGAATCTGAGTTCTAGCAGTGCTCTGCCAGGCAAATGCGTCCTTTTCTGACACTGCTATAAGTCAGGATAGCAAGATACGTACACTTAGCTTTCACACTTGTGTGTTGACCGATAAAACAAAGCGAGCTATAAGTCTGTACCTTTACTTAAGTAATTTTTGCTGTCAAAAGAACCAGGGATATAAGATAATTGATTTAGGTTTTAATTATTAACTCAATCAATTTTACTAAAAACGATAATCTGACATCGCCATCGGAAAGAGCGAGTCCAAATCTATCAGAAGAGTTTAAAATCTCAAAATTGAAAAAATCGAGTTACTGACTTCTAGCAGTCAGCCCTCGATTTGCGCTCGGGGGACGCTTTGGTCACCGACAGGGAGGCGGTGGCTAATCTGCTGGCCGCCACCTTGAGGGCAAAGTCGTCGGCGGAAACGAAAACCCAAGAGTTCCTGAACACGAAGCGGCATCGGGAGAGAGTGCCTTTGGCTTTTGCGTCCAGCGATGAGGACGTCTACAACCTGCCGTTTTCTTTCCCGGAGCTGAAGAGCGCCTTGCAGTCTTGCGGCGAGACTTCGGCGGGCCCGGACGAGGTACATTATGGCCTTCTGAGGCATCTTCTGAAGGTATGTCTGTGGACCCTCTTGAGGGTTTACAACCGGATCTGGACATGGGTTTTTTTTCCCCCGTCATGGGAGATGGCCTGCGTCGTCCCTATCTCAAAACCCGGCAAGGACCTTAAGGACCCCGGCAATTACAGGCCCATCGCGCTCACCAGCTGCGTTTGTAAGGTGATGGAAAAAATGGTCAACAGCCGCCTGGTGTGGCATCTGGAGGCGAAGGGTCTTCTGGCCAGGGAGCAGTGCGGTTTCCTCAAGAATCGTTTCACTGTGGAGCACCTGGTCCGCCTCGAGATGACAGTCTGGAACGCCTTTGTCAACGGGCGGCACGTGGTGGCTGTTTTTTTTTACCTCGAGAAGGCTTATGACACCGCCTGGAGATATGGCATCATGTCGGACCTGCGGGACTAAGGATGCCAGGTGTACGGCTCAATGAGGCCTTCGTACCTGAAAACTCTCGACCCCCGTCCACCAACCAAACCACCAACCAACCAACCAACCAACCAACCAACCAGATAACAAGCCAGCCAACCAACCAACCAGCCAACCAACCAACCAACTAACCAGCCAACCAGATAACCAGCCAGCCAGCCAACCATCCAACCAACCAACCAACCAACCAGATAGCCATTTAACCAACCAACCAACAAACCAACCACCCAACCATCAAACCAGCCAACCAGCCACCCACTACACAGACAAACAAAACAGAACAAACACACCAGACTGCACATAAAGAAATAAAACTAGCCTGAAACTCTGCTGCTGTGCACATTGTGGTGTCGTTGCTCCTTGCATGTAAGTGACAGACAAGTCCTTGTTGTCAGGAATCACACTTGTGTTGTTTCACCCCTCGTGGTTTCTTGAAAGGCAACGATGGCCATCTGCAGTCTGCTCAGTTCTCTGTTGATGACAGCTGTCTTTAGAGCATCAGTTACTTCCTGCAGGTTGTCAGAACGTTCCATGTGCCTAATGGCAGTGCTGATAGCACAAGCCCAAACATGTTGGGCTGACACATCTTGATTTATACCTGTGAATTCCCTTGGGAACATACGGCTCCAACAACATACCTCCAATGAACTCGGTTGTGGGAGATCATCCTCAGCTTGGTGCACGTCATTCCGGCTGCCTTCGTCTCTGCTTCAATGCTTCTGCGCCAGGTCTGTTTTGGTCGACCTACATCCCGCTTCCATTGTGGGTTGCAATCAAGGGCCTGCCTGGTGCATCTTACAACACTCAAATTTAAAGCCCAACACTTCTCCTTCATGAACATTTCCTCTTCATTGTATTAGTACCACCAGAATGGAACACATTCAAAATTATACAAACTACTGGTTAACATTAACTAGCAAGAATTTTCTAACAAAAAGAATTCCATTTCAAAATAGGAGAAATACTTTAAATCTTGCTAGAGAAATATAGCAAAAACAATCTGCATCAAAGACGTAAGCTAGCTTTGAGTGCAGAAAACTAGACAATAAGTTTCTTCTTTCAAAGACAACAACAAGCAAGAAGATGATTTCTACACAACATTACTACAAAACCATAATGCTTACAATTGAATACATTGCTTTTATAACCCTGCATGCCTTACGATATAAAATAAATTTTTAAAAAAGCAAAACCTATGAGGGAAATCAAAACTGATACTCAGTATCCTCAATCTGACAAAGCAGATTGTGCCCGCTCCTGTGCGCCGTGTTGGCGCACAGAAAATGCCAGCTCCCATCCGGGTGTCCAAACTGCCGACCCCCGGATCCAAAGAAAAACCAGCCCCTCCCCGAAAACCAGGCAAGGGCTGGAGAACGGTCCCCTCCGGTGCCTGTAGAGGAGCCAAGGTGGTGGTGGTGGCGGCGGGGGAGCAAAAGTCGCCCCCCAAGAAAAAGGTGGTCAAATATCTCTCGGACAGGCCGAAGAAAGCCAAGAAAGACTTTCTGCAAGAAAGTCGGTTCTCCGTGCTTTCTGGGGATACGTCAGAGATGGAATGACCAGAGTAGTTTTTTATGACTAATATTTTACAATGGAACGTTCGCGGTCTGGCGTCCAACAGGGAGGAGCTGCAGCTTCTCTGCCGGGACCACAGACCGGCCGTGGTTGCACTCCAGGAGACGCTTTTATGGGAGGGAAAAGATTTTAATTTGTCCGGTTTTACCTCCATCCATGAAAGGGCCAAGCCCACAACTTACACACATACACACACATACATACACACATGCGTAACATATAACATCGCTTGAATTACACACACACACACACACACACACACACACACACACACACACACACACATACACACACACACACAAAACACACACACACACACACACACACACACACACACACCACACACACACACACACACGCGTGCGCACGTAACTTATATAACAGCGCTTGTAATACAGACGAACACACACGTGCAGAGTGATAAGATTATTGAGAGAGAGAGAAAGACTTGACTTGACTTGACTTGACTTGACTTGACTTGACTTGACTTGACTTGACTTGACTTGACTTGACTTGACTTGACTTTCATCATCATCATCATCCTTTACACCCGGTGGTGTGTAGGGCAGCAACAATCTTCTATGTTGCTGTTTCTGTAACGTACTGTTTTTTACGAGACAGGGTTGTTAGCCCTGTGCCCAACTCCCAACCTGGAGGGCCAGCCCTCAACCTGGAGGACCAGGCTTTTTTCTGTTGGGGTGTGCTTTCCCCACATATGACAGGTAGTACCAGTTTAGCATGGATTACTGGTAGCAGGCAAGCCTGACCTGACAAGTGAGACCCTCCTTAGTCGCCTTTTACAACATGCCTGGCAGGGAACAGCAGTCCTATTCTCAGCTTGCTTAGCAAACTTCCCGGGTACTGCACGGGGGACAAGTACACTCACAGACGCATATATGCACGCACACAGACACACACAATATCCTACACATACTCACACATGCGCACACACACGAGCTCTCGCATACGCACACACTCACACACGCGCAGATACACACATACATGCATACGCGCGCACACACACACACCTATACACACGCACACACATAAACACCAGCTCTATTGACAGCACTCACTTCCATAAACTGATGACACACTTCCGTAAAATGATGGCACATGCGACGTAGATTGAATGCACACACTTCCGTAAAATGATGGCACATTTCCGCAAAATGATGGCACACGCGAGGTAGATTGAATGAATACACTTCCCTAAACTGATGGCACACTTCCGCAAACTGATGGCACACGTGGCGTAGATTGAATGCACACACTTCCGTAAACTTATTGCACACTTCCGTAAAATGATGGCACACGCGAGGTAGATTGAATGTGCACACTTCCGTAAACTGATGGCACACTTCCGTAAAATGATGCCACACGCGAGGTAGATTGAATGCACACACTTCCGTAAACTGATGGTACACTTCCGTAAACTGATGGCACACTTCTGTAAACTGATGGCACACGGGAGGTACATTGAATGCACACACTTTAGAAAACTGTCAGCACACACCTGCAAAACTGATGGCACATACTAGGTAGACTGAATGCGCACACTGCTGTAAACTAATAGCACATATCAGGTAGATTAAATGCACAAAGTGCCCAAAACTGACGGCACAAACATGCTACATTGAAGGCACACACAGCCATAAACTGATGGCACACGCTCTGTAGATTGAATGCATCCAGTTCCGCAAACTGACACACTATTTCCAAAAACTAATGGCACACGTTAAGTAGACTTAATGCACACACTGCCATAAACACTTCCGTAAAATGATGGCACACGCGAGATAGATTGAATGCACACACGTCCGTAAACTCATGGCACACTTCCGTTAAATAATGGCACACGCGAGGTAGATTGAATGCACACACTTCCGTAAACTGATGGCACACTTCCGTAAAATGATGGCACACGCGAGATAGATTATTCTTTTATATCGAGGATAATGGAATAAGCACTCATGTGATTTTTTTTTTACATCAAGTCCCCGTGTGCATGCAGTTTTGTAAATGTCATCTGTTCCACCGGCACACGATGGTCTACTATTACAAAAAGCAGAAGAGGATTTAACATGTGTGCAAGATGTTCTGCATGCGTTCGCACACGGGCCTTGGTTTAAAGTATCATGCGAAGGACTTTTGGGGAGAGTGGAGTCAGCACTGATGTTAACTCCAGGAGAAAAATCTCCTCGACCGGATTCGAACCCGGGTCGTCAAATTACCAGCGAAATGTTCTGACCACGAGGCTATTCGTCTCCCGAGAGAGAGAGGGAGAGAGAGAGTGAAACTGAGACAGGGACAGTGACAGAAACATAAAACATCATTACCTTTTGAGATAAATGCGATGAAAAATAGCTGGAAAATCCAACTGGGAAAGTGTGTTGCTTCTTCAACTGAAAATCGCAAAATGGGAAGAACAAAGGCTGGATAATTCGACTGAAAAAATGTGTTGCTTCTTCAAATGAAAATGGCAAAATGGGAAGAAAACTGCTGTGTCTAGAAAATCGTCCCTAGTAGTGGGAACCAAATTAAGGAGCCATTCTCACGCTGGAAATGTTGATAGTACCAACCGGACAGGTGCCAGATGCACATATCTCAACA